>JAOBRD020529938.1:0-16849 GCA_027575215.2 Hydrozoanthus sils | reverse complement strand
CTTTTTTTGGTTAAAAAGCATACTTAGACGCGGAAATTTTGTTCGGTGATTCGATTTCTGATTTCATAGATGACAAACGTCTTAATCTAAAAAGTAAAAAAAATCAGCTTTAAGTTAAAGTCAAGTACGCGCATGTCATGTGACGCAATCCTTTTAGGGGTTTTCAAGGATAAAGAAAGAGTCTAGGAACGAAAATATTGTTTTTAAACAAAAATAACGAAATCCCCTTGTATTATACTGGTTGTGTGAAAGGCCGCGTAAAGATGATGGTAACGGTAATGATAATGATGGTAGAGGTAATGATGACGATGATAGTAAAGGTAATGATAATGACGAAAAAGGTGATGATGATGATTATGGTAAAGGTGATGATGATGATGATAGTAAAGGTAGTGATAATGACGGTAACGGTGATGATGATAATGGTGGTAAAGGTGATGATGATGATGATGATGGTAAAGGTAATAATGATGATGGTAAAGGTAATGATGATGGTGGTCAAGGTAATAATGATGGTAAAGATAATGATGATGGTAAATGTAATGATAATGATGACAGTAAAGGTAATGATGATGATGGTAAAAGTAATCATAATGATGACAGTAAAGGTAATGATGATGGTAAAGGTAATAATGGTGACGACAGTAAAGGTAATGATAATGATGGCAGTAAATGTAATGGTAAGATGATGTTAAAGGTAATGCTAATGATAGTGAACTTCTTCAGGGTTCATTTTCTTGGTTTATCTTGCTGTAGGTTTCCTGGCCCGTCATTTACGTCGATGCTCATGGCTTACAACAAGTTTTACACCCGACTGTTCCTCGACCCATCTCCAATACCGTTCACACACATCAACCCCTCCCTCCCATTAACCAAAAGAAACTTAGAGAATGCCATCAAGGAAGTTGGCCTTCCAGCCCTAATGAAGCCATGTTGCGGAGATCACAGTGCATCAATAAAGAAGATTACATCTCTCGAAGATCTGAGCAAATTTGTGGAGGAAGTAAAGAGAAATTATCGCCCCGCAAGATCGTCGAGTAGCGTATTCTTGTCGCAAAATGCAACTGCAATGGGAATTTTACCAATTGAAAAGTCGGAGGGTTTTATCTTGGAACATTATGTGGATACACCAACCAAAGTCTCCGTGGACGGGTAATTTTACTCTTAGAATCCAGAAACGCTTTTCGCTTATTAACAATGAGTTTCATGGAGCTGATGAGTTCCATCCAACATATCTATCAAAAACTTACTTACTTACTCACTCACTCACTTATTTACTTATTTACTTACTTACTTACTTGCTCGCTCACTCACTCACTCATTCACTCACTCACTCACATACTTTCTTACTCACTCACTCATTCACTCACCTACTCACTCACTCACTTACTTACTTACTCACTCACTCACTTACTTACTTACTCACTCACTCATTTATTTACTTACTTACTTGCTAACTTAATTTATTTATACTTACTTACTCACTCACTCACTCACTCACTCACTTACTTACTCACTCATTCACTCACTCACTCACTTATTTATTTACTTACTTCCTTGCTAACTTACTTACTTACCACTCACTTACTTACTTACTCACTCACTCACTTTCTCATTTATGATGATGATGATGGCTTGTTCCTCAAGTCCGAGGATCAGTGGGAGTTTTGACCCTGACGGCAAACCCTCTGGTGGCTGTGAAATCCTTATTTGACCTACATACTAGTTGAACTTACTCTTCTATTCATTTACTTACTTGCTTACTCATTCATTTACTCACTCACTCATCCACTAACTCATTCACTTCCTCACTCACTCACTCACTTACTCACTTAATCGCTCATTTAACTAACGTAGATGGTTACATACATATTAAATCATATTCTCTTTCTTGCTCACTCGCTTACTTAATAATTGCTACTTACTACCTCACTCGATTATCTACTTACTCGCCTATTTAATTGAATACATACTTGCACATGCTTATGTGCTAAATAACTTACTTACAAACTTGCAGATATATCTGTAACAAGGAGATAGGACACTGGACAATCGGGGACAATCGCTATTGGAAGAACCTTCCTGACACATACCAGATGACTATAACACCCACTGAACTCCCGGACAAGATTCAACCGAGCATCTGGGATATGTTTGACAAGGTACCAAACCAAACCTTTTTGAGTGTCCCTCTTCTACCTCGTGGCAAAAAACAAAGCCTTGTCGTCATGAATGACTATTATGCCTCAACATTGGTACACTGATACAAACCTTTCATCCTTGTTTCTAAGCTTACCACTTCCATAGCCTCGTTAACATCAGTATGGGAGTCTGAACAGGGCAAAATTTTACTTTAGCTAAAAACCATATTACCGAGAAGTGGCCCCATGTCTCAGCTTATTACTGAGAGGTGGGCCAGTTTCTCAGCATACTACCGAGAAGTGGCCCCGTGTCTCAGCTGATTACTCAGAAGTGGCCCCTTGTCTCAGCCGATTACCGAGAAGTAGCCCCGTGTTTCAGCTGATTACTGAGAAGTTGACGCGTGTCTCAGCTGATTACTGAGAAGTGGACCCGTGTCTCAGCATACTACTGAGAAGTGGCCCCGTATCTCAGCTGATAACTGAGAAGTGGACCCGTGTCTCAGCTGATTACTGAGAAGTAGACCCGTGTCTCAGCTGATTACTGAGAAGTGGACCTGTGTCTCAGCTGATTACTGAGAAGTAGACCCGTGTCTCAGCTGATTACTGAGAAGTGGACCTGTGTCTCAGCTGATACTAAGAAAAGTTGATAAGGTGCCAGTCTGCCGTTAGGGAGGCCTGGGTTCCATTCCAGGTACTTTGCCCTCACTTAGGATGCTAGTGAGAGTGCTTTCTTTGCTCTAACGTCCGCAAACAGTTAGGCCTTCGCTTTTGATTATATATGGCAGTAAACTCTATCTATAGGCCCAGTAGGCAAAAAAGAGTAGTTTAATCCTAGTGTATTTAATGAAATCTGTGTAAGGGGCTATTAGCGAATTATCTAGCTAGGAGCCTCTCTTCTTATGTCACTGTAATAGGATTTAAGTTTGGTCTGAAAATCCCTTGGGGACGGTCGAAAAGAGCTTACTCGTACGTGCCGTATAGACCTATTAAGTATATCATGTTGTTTCATAATACATTGCATTGCATTGTAATGCAATGTATTTCATTGTACTGTGTTGTGTTGCATATTGTTACGTTGTATGTCGTATTGTTTTATGTTGAATCGTATTGTATTGCATTGCATTCTATTGCACTGTATTGAATTGCATTGTATTGTATTGCATTGTATTACTTAGTATTGTATATAACTAACACGTTGCTTCATGAATCGTTAGGTTGGCCAAAGACTCATTCATTACGGGTACAACAACTGCTTCTTGAACCAAGAATTCTTGGTCTGTAAAGATGGAAGCATAAAACTGATGGAAATCAATCCACGACCGACAATGGCGCTCGGTGAGGGATACTGCCAAGTGATGGAGAATGCCGATTTCGTCAACAGTTGTCTGCAAATAACTCGTGGAATCAGACCTAAAGATCCATCGCTAGCTGGAAGATCCTTTTGCTATTTCAGTGTGTATTGCAAGTTTGCGAGTAATGTAGATGACATTGTGGACTACAAAGTTTTAGAAACGCTGCCACTTGTATACCTTAAAGGATGTAAACGCGGGGACTACATTACTCCCGTGGGGGATGGGGAAAGCCTTATTGCTGGGGGGATCGTGGTTGGTTCCTGTCGGGAGGAAGTACTGCAAAAACATAAGGACATTTATGGTCGCCTTTTCAAGATAAATCTTTTGGGTTGCCCCTACTGGTGAGGAAAGTTACCATGAAGTACAATTAATACATACTTGGGGTTAGTATTCAAAATCTGTCCGTACTTTTGGATTCTTCTATGTCAGTTCACGGTCCTCTTATTTTGATCTATTTTGATCTATACCTATCGTGCACCTGTCGGGCATGTATACTTAAGGCAGCCCAGTTTGTTTATTTGTTACCATGGTTACCGAACTGCAAAAAAAGACGTTTTCCAAACGACTAAATTCTTTGCTGAGAACTTTTTGATTTTTTTTTCTTTGTGCTTGTAAATGTTTTCCCTTTGGTCGTCAAATTGTTAATCACGTTGCAATTTCTATCTTTGTTTTCTAATGTCCTATATCAAATTTGTATTCCATAAAAAACTTAGTTTTCTATTATTAATGTTTTTAATATTATTTTTGTTGAAATTTCTTAGTTCTTTTTATTTCGAAATTCATTTGAAAGGATTACTTGCAAGAAAATAATATCAAAAAAACTAATAAGTACATGGAAAGATATAAAAAATTATAGAAAACGAGCTAGACAACATGGTAGTATTCATTCGTAGACGAATTATATCTTTATTATTGTTGTTATTATTGTTGTTGTTGTTATTATTGTTGTTGTTATTATTATTATTATTATTGTTATTATTATTATTATTATTATAAGCCTCATCGTGGTAAGAGTTGTTGTGACCTTCAACTTATCTTATATAATTTGATGCTCATTGATTTGAACCCTATCTTACACGGGTGGTGGGGGTGGTGGTGGTGGTGCCGGGAGAGACACGATGGGCCTGTGCTGATTTTAAACCACAAAAACCTCAGAAATATTTAAACAATAGTAACAAAAAAAATTTCCTGACTTTTCCTACAATTAATTTATTGGACTTAAAGGTTATTACAATAAATAGAAAAAATATATTTGGCATTGCCATGGTAACGGTTGTTTTTTTTTGAGTCAATAATTTCAAAGAATGATTGGTTTTAAACTTTGTTGTTGTATGTTTTTTGTTTTTGGTCAAGTATTTTCAAGTTGATATTTTATGATGAGTACAAAATAGAATTACACCGGTTATTTTTAATTGTGCTGTGTCGTACAATATGCTAAACATGTTGATGGCGATGTTATTTTCATGTTAGTTAAGTTTAGGCGAAAAATTGACGTTTCCTTCCAACCATCGGAGTCGTTTTCGAAAACTTATAACAGGCATTTCAACCAAACAATATATTAAAAACATATTTTCTTAAATGAGTTGGAGTGAACTAACATGAAAATAACATCGCCATCAACATGTTTAGCATATTGTACGACACAGCTAAGATCATTAGAGAACTTGTGTAAAGGAAGCTTTAATTCAAATCTATCAATTGGTAAATTCTCCCGACCAGAGCCCATGCTATTTATTTAACATGTTTGGGAGAATTTCACTTTTAATCTTTAGCATGAATTTAGTTTATATCATTAATTGTCATTTTCTCATTACCAAATGTTATGTTTTGTATGTGTTTAGTTAGAAGAACCTAGAGGTTAATAACTAACTTGGACTGAAAGACTTGTAAACAACCTACATCTGTTTTTATGAGTACTTTAAAGCTGAGCTAGCTATAAAGCTAAGTGGCTCATAGAGCCGGCGGTTATCTCCAGTTTCCGTAGTGTTAAGCGGATGAGAGTCTTTGATTCCCCCTGGAAAGGACACTAATCTATCGCAGGTTAGCCCCCAGCAGAACGGGTACTCACTTATACAGATGAATCGACTGGAACAAAGTCAGGTAAAGTGTCTTGATCAAGGACACAACACAGTGGTCTGGCCGGGACTCGAACTCGCGACCCTAGGATTACGAGCTGAACACGCTAACCGCTCGGCCACTGCGCCGCCGGACATGAGTACTTTAAACTAAACCCTTTTTTAAGCCAGTTGCCCGTTTTGGCCGGTGTAACAACGGATTTGGTCCCGCCCGCGATTTGGTCCCGCCCGCGGATTTGGTCCCGCCCGCGGATTTGGTCCCGCCCGCGGATTTGGTCCCGCCCGCGGATTTGTTCTCCCCGCGGATTTGGTCCCCCACGGACTTAGTGTCGATTTTTGCAGTTTTCTGAAGAAAATCGCCGAACAGCGGCACACCAATATCGCGTTGAAATTCGAACATGTTCAAAATTTCTGCGATATCACGCCGACGACAGTGAGCAAAATTACAGTACAACTGCAGGGTGTTCACACGTGCAAATTTTTCTCGCCGGTCTAAATCGCACCTAAAATCGCTGTAAATATCGCGCGTGTATCTAGTCTCTAAGGAGAGGCTGGCGTTTGACCCAACCTCAATGCTTTTCGAAGGGCTAGATATATGAATCATATAAAGTTTGTAGTAAGCTGGTTCTAGAGTCATGCAGTTAAGACCACTGCTATTTGGAACAAAATGACGGTGGTGCATTGGATTTCGCACGCCGTTAGGGTGTGCGCCATGTAACTCTCTAGGGTCGCAATTAAGTTTTAATCCCGTCCGGCTAGACTATAGCTTACTTCGCAGCCGTTTTAGTGTGACTCGCCTTACTCCCCCAAGGCGAATCACACTGAAACGGCTGCAAAGGAGACTAGCTAGACTACTAAGTGATACCTTGGGCAAGACACTTTACCTGATTTGTTCCAGTCGACTCAGCTGTATAATAATTATAAAAGAGTAACAGCTTCTTCTTGGGGCTAACCCGCTTTGTATTAGTGTCCTGTCCAGGGGGAGTCAAAGGCTCTCATTTACTTAACACTGCAGAATACGATGAAAGCGTCGGTCTAGCGAGCCTCTTGACCGGCTTGGGAAAAGACCACAAACTTACAGCTAAATACAAGAAGATTCTTTCTAAAGAAACTGAGGATTTGCGCCGGCTCGTTGAGGTAATTGGCTCGAAAAGGACGTTGCTTCCTTACAGTTTATAGTTTTCACTTCCTTGGGTAGTCGGAAAATCTACAGGTTTTGCAACCTTCGGCAACCGAAAAGACGCGAAGCTCTAATTCCATTTGCAGATGTCAGAGCAAAGGAAGCACCTTCTCCTCAGTTATTTTAAAGGGCTACTGAAGCGAAACTATCCAACTAATTTAAAATATCTAAAATTAAAGTTTGACCTGTGTAATTTCTGCTTGTTACCAGTTGTTAGAACGAATTTCACGGAGAGTTTACGAAGACAAAATGCCTATTTCAGCGTCAAAGCTACGAAAAATTTTAAACTCATAAGATATGTGTGATGTTACAAGGTTTGAAAGGCGGGAGATCCTAATCTCAATTTCCCGGTCATATTCATGTGATCATGACGAAGTTTGCGTGGCTGGTGACTCAGTGTTTGAGCAAAAAACTCGCTAGTTCGCTGTAAACGCTAATATATAGCAGCTTGGAGTCCTTTCAACCCGCATATGACGTCATAAATCGCCGTTGTATATTTTGACCTTTATTAGCACTGCATGAACGCACCCATTTAAAGTCGAATAGAGTTGTTGTAAAAGCCCTCAGAGCTATAAAAATACCAAAGACAAAATAGCTTCAGTAGCACTTAAGTGAAGGTCATGACGGAATTGAACCCGGGCCTCCCGCACGACAGACTTGCGCCTTACCAACTGGGCTTAGTAACCAGGCAGCGGTTTCTTATAGAAGTAACGCACTGCTGTTCGAAATACTTGGGGGTTGCCGTGACTTTGAGACCAAACATCAACACACGCGTGCGCACTTAGTTCATCCCGACACTTCGATTAGTTCACCTACGAAGATTTAAGTTTTAATTAAGATGCAAATTTACCCGATACTTTAATGATATCGGTTCAGCTTAGAAAAGTCTTCAGGTTTATCCTTTGTTTGAGTTAATGGGAGTCGACTACAATTAACTATAGCAATGACATTGGTCGCGCGCGGCTTTCATTACTTAATGTCTTTACATCTTATTATAAACACAGTCTTAAAGCAGTAATAGATTTTTATCCTTTTATTCCGTGTAAGGAAATAGTTGTTGCCGTGGTTGTATGCATTTTGGTGCTGTCCAAGGAACCAAACCTTTTGAGAGAGGCATAACTCAGTACAAGTTGCAACATATACTATTCGGCCAACAAGCGATTTTGATTTCTAACACGCTCCAAATTGTGTTTTGTCTTTCCAAATTTTTAAATCATATTAATGTTCGTTAGTTTTGTTTCTTCACTTGTTGTTGTACTTCGAATCTAGTAGCTTCATTTAAACTCAAGCGACTCAAGTTTTTAAATTACTGTACCATTTGCTAATCACTTAAAACCAAAAAATCTAGAATTTGAAGAAAAGTGGCAATTTGGAAATATGAAACCCAGATTTGGATAAGGGTTGTTCAAATGCTGGTTATTAAACTTCAATCTGGGTTAAGCCAAAATTCACGCCGCAATTTTTTCTCTTAGGAAGATTGGTGGTTCTTATATAAACACGGTTTAGATAGTTCCACGGAAAAAAATCTCAATTCCAAAATTACAGCTCCAATCAGTCTTTGTAAGATTGGAAACAAGGAAGTATATGTTGAAGATTTAACCCTGAGTTGGTGTTAAATGGCCTTTGAACAACAGGGTCCAGGATGAAAGAGGCAAATTACATTCGCGACTGTTCTTTAAAAGAGGAGTAGCAACTAGGAGTTTGAACGGCTCATATCTTATGCAACAAAGAAAAACGTGATCGCTCGGCCACGTTGGGGGAGGCAATAACTTCTGGCACACAAGTAAACACAAATCCTTGAATTTATGTCGGGTAGTAGTGAACATTTTTCTAGAGAGAAGATTTTCCCTGGTACCTGAGATACCAGGGCGCGTTGAACGAGCACAGCGTTACCGGCATACAGAAATTCGGACACGAGTCAAACCTGCTCGGTCTCTAGTAACAATGTTTGTCTTTCGCAGTTACTGACAAAATAAAACTGTTGTCGCCCGCTTGTGAAACAAACAAGTCAATTTTCCGTATCTGTCTAGTTCCAAGGTTAAGTTAGCTTTCTCTGTTAAGAAACTGAAAGAAAGGTTTTTATCGTTGGCGTTCTTTTCTCCTTGTATAATCGGTGCATAAAGCTTTAAGCGAACAAATGGGCTTTGTGTCTCAAGCCCAATTGAGTGCGGACACAACAGTTATACCACCCGTTAATTACAAAAAGGCATATCCTCTTAAAGTCCGTTTTCTTCCAAAATATATTAGCTAGCTAATAATCTATGCAACAAAGGAAAATGTTTTCTAGTATTGAAAAGCAGATAAACCGCTTTCGTTAGGATATCAGAATCTTCTTTTTGAGGTTGGTTATCACCTTTATGTTACAGTTGACAAATTGAAGACAAGTTGACCGGCCTTTCAAATGGCAGAGTACCGGGCGTGTGCATCGAGACAGTAAAACAGATTTCTGTACTGTTTAAAACCTGCAATTTCTTGTAGTTTCGGGTAGGATTCTGCCTGTCCTTTGTCGACTCTTAATCCACCTAAGTTTATTTATTTGGTCCGCTGATCCATTAGGAAGGCAAACATTATTTTTGCACTTGTTTGATGAGACATTTACAAAGAATTTTCAGGATTTTTCACTGGTGTTTCTTGAAGAAACTGAAATTGTTAAAAAAATGGATTTTCGTAAATTAAAAGAAGAAGACTTGCTTTGTAGGGCAACATTCTATTGATAAAAAGCACATTCACGCTGTGAGTTACCAGTTGAAAAACATAATAACAGATACAATTTGTCACATGTAAAGCTAACAGTGGTTGTGAATTTGAACCTGCTCGAAAAATAGGTTTTGATAGGCCGAATGTCTTCATCTATGCAAAGTTATTCTGGTATTTTAACCTTTAAAAGGCTCGAGGTACAGCTCTGGTTTTCCTTCCAAAGAGAGTTGAATCTTTCGATGAGTTAAGGAAGATCAAATCTCGAGAATTTAGCTCATTAATTTATAATAACCGCCATCGTGTTCCTCTTTAGCTTCTCGTGTGTTAATCAGAGACAAAGAACGTTTTGAAAATGCCAAGGAAAATAAACTCGGTTTTTTATAACATTGATATATGGTTTGTGCGACCCATTGCCTTGGTTATTTTCTCCACAGTATACGGTCGGAAGAAAATTAAAACAGCTTCGTGCGATGATATATTGCTTCGACAGTTCAAATCGCTTTTGATATTGTAAGGACATTTCTTGCTGTCATTGTAGGATGTTTTCAAGTGCTAACACAAACCTTTGCACGTGTATACAAGCCCTTTATATGTAGATAGAATTAGCAGTAGTCGGATAAAGAATGCACCTTTTTTGATCACCAGAAGATTTCCGCTTCGCGGAATATGAACGCCCAGCAAACTTACATGAACACGAAATCAAGATAGAGATATGAAGTTGTTTACAGTGCTTGATATTCGTTGTTTTTATCAACGCGACGAGCTCTGTGTTAATTCAACGCGTGTTTCTTGTTTGTGTTTGCTAAACAATGGCGTTTGTCTTCTCTTTGTTTCAAAGGAAAATCATACGATAAGTTTCGTTGCTCTTTTGTAGTCACTAATCGGAAATAAAATCAGCGAAGAGTTCTCTTGTGTTTTGCTGTTTCATGTGGCACCATAATTAATATAACTTAGTTGTGCTTTCAGTTTCAAATCCAGCACTACCGAATATTTCAACAATATGTAACGTTTTAACTGCAATACTGGTAATTGTTCATTATTGTATGCGAATAAAAGACCTCACACGCGAAACGCCAGAATAATTTTGAAAGTTCATCACGGACTGAGGACCGATTCATGTCCGCCATATTTTCTGGTCGAAGCTGCAATATTTTCACCGCCAACACCAAACGATCGAAGATCTTGCGGGTGGCGATAAAATCACAGCTCTTTCTTTTACCAGTCGCATTTTTATTGCTGAGCAAATGCCCAATGTAGATGATGTAGACGTGATACAACTTATCATAAAATATCGAAAATTCCCCAACAACTATTAGCAAATTTTTTTCTCATTTTGTGTCAAAAACTTATGAGCTAACGAAACACGCCCAGAGACTTATAGCCTTGTAGCACAATTCGTGATAATTTGCGCTAGTTGTTTCTTCTGGATTAAAACTGGTGGTCAGTTTTGATATCACAGCATTCTGTCCGATTCTGACTTAGGATTCATTTCGTAAAATAAATTGTTCGGTGGTTTAATTTGGTGTAAGACAGTATGGGTTTGTTGTCGCAAGCGACAACTAGATCTCGATGCCTGTGAAACGGCAGACGAAAATTTTACCCGTCTCCTGAATAAATTTAGCGATGTCAATAGCCTTTATTTAAATCAGCTCCAACGTTACATTTTAGTTTCAAGAGTGTAAACTCCAAAAAATGAAGAACCATTTATTATCAAAGAGGCTGTCGAAACTGCAGAAAATTACCGTTATAACATAAAAGCGTCCAAATTCTCTACGCCCAAATAAACTCACAAATTTATAGAACTGCGATATATATTGAGTGAATAATACAATAAATAAACCTAAAAGGGTTTGCAATGCAGTTTAAAGTTATATCACAGTTTCTGTACATCGAAAGACAGTTTACTACCGCAATTTCCTTCGCTTAGAAAATTCTAGCTTAGGAATGACTGCTGTTTTGGGGAATGAACGTACGGCACCCAGCCATGCATGTGAAGATTTATTTCAAAACATCTCGTGGTTTTTCATTGACATTAAAGCGTGAAGCGACAACAGTTTTTCGCTTGAGCTGTTTTAACGGCAGCTTCTCATAGTGAATTTAAGTAAGTCAACTTGTTACAGATATATATAAACTCGTAAGATATATTTCCTAATATCCGATCGGTTTCATGTCATTCATTAAAAAGTGGCTATTACAAATACTTTGGTTCTTGGTTAAGTACTTAAAGCTTTAGTGCAAGGGACATCAGATAAGGATGAATTTCAGCTCGTAAACGCAGTTTAAAATCGTAAGTGGCTGGGGATTGAGCTGCAGTGTAGTTTAAGCTAAGAGAATTTACAACAAACAAAAGCAAATTTATTTGGAGATGTGATTTTCTCTCTAGGTAATTTTGAAGGTTCAAAATTAATTTTCGAAGTTCTTTCAGAACATAGGGTGTTATCTTACCGAATAACAAAAAACTCTTTCTTGTTATTCTTTAAGTGGGCAGTTCCGCCTTTCTGCTTCGGCCAAATGGTCGTTTTGTTTTATAAAACACAACAACTGCAGCAAAATGTATGTTCATTATGACTTGAGTGTAGTAACTGATAATAGCTTAAGAAAACTTAGTTCTTTTCTGTCGCTAAAAGAATTCAAGCAGCAAGCATTGAAAACTTTCAATACTAGCAATTAGAGCATCAGAACGTATTATATTCTTATAAAACAAAGAGTAAAAAAGCATTAAAAGATCTGATTCGATTAATTATCTCTACGAGTACGTTTGTGCAACTCTGTGGAAAACAAGTCTGACTATCACAAGTTAATTATTAATAACCTTTCGCGTAGAAACAGAAACCATTTTACAACGCACGTTTTTATTAGTTCTCTTTGTTTTATAGTACAAACATATATATTTTCTTTTCTATTCTATAAATGTGTTACACTTGATACTGTCTTTTTATACAAAGATAGAAGTATATTAGCAAAGTTATAATTGCTCTTGTATAAATGGATACGCGAATGGAGACTGAAAATGCCCCGTGGATGCAACGTCCTTGTAATTTCGAAATCTTCATGGAAGCTTATAATAAATATTATTCTCTAAAGTATCTTAATGATGATACGCTCATTAACGTCCATTAGGGTGCCTTGACTTGATATGGCGATCTAGATCTCTCCTACGAACTAAAACTTTTCCGCAGTACTGACACTTATAAGGAGTATCTCCAACTGCGTGCAGGCGTATGTGTTTGGCCATGTTACTCGGGTCGCCAAACCGTTTCTGACAGTACTTACATTTTAACGGCTTGTATCCCGTGTGAATTCTCATATGGATTTTCAGACCATATTTGCGAGTGTACAATTTACCACAAAGTTCGCACAGATAGCCTTTGCTCACTTTTTTAGAGTTTAAGTCATTGATCACATCTTCACTACATCCATTAGATTTTGTTCGGTCAGCAGATGGAATTGGACCATCTTCAATCGAGCCCGGGTCCTGAGGTTGTGAAGTCGGGGTGGGTAACCGACTTGTATTGCTCTGTTCTCCCGAACCACTTCCAAACATCATTGGGTTCATCATGCCCTGGCCATTAAGAGGGGGAAAACCTTGAGGGAAGCCATACTTAAAGAAAGGCATAGATGATGGACTGCAGAGGGGCGGGCGAGGCTGTAACAACAAAGCAGGATTGCTCATCATATCCATTTGGTGTTGTGAAAAAGAGTCCTGCGACAGATTATATCTCATGCCGTTTATCTCGTTAAGAAGCGGACGAGACATAGATGAGAAATCAGTCGCCGTAGTTGGAACACTTCCAAGATCGGGACTTTTAAACCCATTGAAGCCAGCATTAAACTGTGAAGTTGCGGGTGGCAAGAGAGAAGTCGAACTCGAGTTCTTCATTGCATCGTTTTTCATTGCAAATGTTTCTGCTGTGAATGACGGTAGACTGACTGGCGTTAGTGGAGTTAACATGTTCATTTGGCCGTGGAGCCTGTCGGGTGATTTTTGTCCAGGATTAACTACATCGGCGCTAGAAGACATCGCGTACGGAGACACAGGTTTTGGGCTCGCGCCCGACGCCGATCCATCACTAGTGTTAGGCCGGTGAGGACTTTCTTTGATAGGAAACGGGTCGGAGTTAAAATTAGGAAAAAATGGAAATTGATTCATTGACAGCGGTAAGTTGTTGAAATTGTTGAATCCATTTAGCCCGCTCAAGGATCCAAGGCTGTTTGCAAGACCAAAGCCTCCTGTTCCATTTAACACATTTTTATCTTCGGGCGCCATGTGAGAATCGGCCATAAACGCGCTGCCACTGTGGCTTGTTCTGGAAATTTGCGGTTCCTTCAGGCCCATACTTTCACTGTCTTGCTTGGATACATTCAATCCGTCGGCTTCTGAGTTGGGTGTAAGAAAAAGTGTACTCATATTGTGACTGAAATCAGTGAGTTTGGTTCGACTCGCTGATCGACGGGTATGGGTAAGCAATAACGGGCCCGTGTACACACCGCAGTTTATATATCTCCCCTTGTACCGCTTTGCGCACTTGACGGCGAGGTGGGCCCTCAAAGTGTTTGGGAATGCAAACACTTGCGAGCAATAGTGACAAATATACCGGTATTTACCTGCAGAGAAAAAGACAGGTGCACTGAAGTTAATGACACGTGCATACAAAACGACCAATCAGATTCACGCTAGGCGGGAAATTTCTTCATTCAACCACTGACACGTGCGATCGATTCGCCAGCTTTGACTGGCTACTGCAAAGCAAATAATGTGGGAAACAGAGCGCGAAGAGACTTGAATATTCAACACGACATGAAAATTTAATCACGCATGCCGTAATTAACTTTCTAATTAACACTGAAATAGTCTACATTGGTTTTAAAGAGACTTATTTAGTTCTCATTTGCCTTTAACTCAAACGTTAGGTGTCATTGCATCGAGACTTGGAGTTTCTAAAGGGATTGGCTTGTATTCATTTACAAGATGAAAAAAAAAGGTTTGTAATTCCTTTTCTTGATAGCCCTCTGGATTCCAGGGACAATAACACTGCCACGAGGGCTCTTAAATTCTTTTGTTGTTCCTTTTGTTAACCTCTTCAGCCAATCACGTAACGGTGGTGGGCGAAATGGAAAGATGTGATTCATTTTGTATTAGCTTTGTGGTGGGCGAGAAAAGGAAAAAGCAAAAGCTAAATTCATTGCACGGCTGCATTGGCTTAGCATGCAGAGGGAAGAGAACACAGATTTTTGATAAAGACCCTGAAACTACTGGTAAAAACCTGTAAATACAAAACTTCCACCACGCTTGGTGAGTTCATGTCGAAATCTATAAGCAGACTTTCGCAGGTAATGTTTGAGATAACTAAATAAACACACGTGACCCGAAGCCCTCTACTCCCTAACGTAAGGAACGGGCTGGATGCAAATTGCTACTGTGCAAGACAAAAGGCCGTTTACTAAAGAAAAAAGACTTTATCACGCTTGATACATAGACAATTTTAAGCACGCGGTGGATAAAAAAGAATTCTTTTGTCCAAGAATGTTTCTTAAGCTAACAGATGTCCTGGGAAGTAAAAACGATTTTGTAAGCTGGATGACTTTTTACGCCTACAGATCACCGAGACAACAAAAAATCAAAGTTAAGAACTTTTGTAGGCGTATCTCAAAAATTCTGCAAAAACCAGGGCTCAACGGGTATTAAACTAAAGTGATACTTTAAGATGTTTCTGGTACCCGAATGTTTAGAAAAGAAGTTATTAAGAATGTTCGTTTTACACAGTTAAAACTGAGCTGCGGATGCCAACACGTGCTTTATTGTTCGATTGAGTTCCGCGACACAACGAAAACCGGATATGTATTGTTCGTAAATTCTTTGTCCACGGTTCGGTTTCTAGGCTGCTAGGCAAAATGCTCTGCTGACTAATGCAACTCAAAACAGCCTCTGAACTATTAAAACAAAATGAGCAATTATTGTAAGTGCAGTTTTCTGAAAATGATCGTATAATTTTAAGTAAGCAATTAGACACCTGGTAGTACTCGAAAACACAGGTGAAAGTACTCCAGTCTAGTAACTGATCATTTAGCGGGCATAAACTGACTTTAAACATTAAAAGTTGGGTTAAAGAGTTTTAGCATACAAGTTTACTTGTCAACTGGCTTTAGATCTAGTTATATCAAAGTGTAAATTTAATGCCATTACCATTGTTATGGTTGTTCTGTAACTCCCAGAGGTATTAAGATTTGATCCATCGTGGTATTTTGAATTTCTTTTAGGTAACTCTATTGAAACTCATTCAAGGAAAAGGTGTGACAGCGATAATATTCGGGTTGCTTTAGTTCATAATTCGTGTTCGAATTAAGACTTAGTCATTCGCAGCCAGTGACAACGCCAAGTTTAAACTAGAAAACTTCTGCCTTTGTCTCAAATATCGACTTATTAAGGACGACAGAAAATAAAAATAGTTTGTGGTTTCAAAATTTCTGCTTTCATTCCAAGTGGTGACGGAAAGCACTTGTTATAGAAGATACTTCTTTTTGTTTTTGTAAAAGTGATAGACAAAATTGTTAGGAAAGCTTTTTGTCAAAAAGATACAATTTAAATGGCCAGGCAGAATTGCAAAAGGCTAAATCGAAATTTCCATCCCCAAGCAAGTCCGTTCGACATAAACCAGTATAAATAAGGACGTTTCGATTTTTATCTGCTAAAAACATTTATTGAATTGTCTTGAAATTTTGCCTGTCGAATCTTTAAATCTTCACTGCTTCAATAAATCGTCTATAAGATTTGTAAAGGTTACTGAAAATACAGTAGGAATGGGAGTTGTTTTATTTTTTGCAAAATATAAGTTATAAGTTCACGCGGTCGTTGAAATGAGGGGTATTTTTTTTCAAGTTTTGTCTTTAAGACCTTTAACTGCGTATAACTATTGCTCCATCGTATAAAACGTTTTATTTTAGTTGGTTGGGGCGAGTCATTGCGTAATCATTTCTTAAACAAATTTTCAGATTGCGGCAAAGATAAAGTTTTAGAAAAATATCAACATAGGTGCCGTTTTCCGTTAGTTGGTCCATGGACAACAAGTTTTGTCAAACTTCTTTTGCAAACTTTAATGATCACACCTGATTTTATCAGCTATACGTATACAAAACAAACTACTTATCAAAAATATAAATAGACTACCAACTTTTGTTATCAATACACATCTTCGGAGTAATTACGGTGATTAAATGTCTCAAAAACATTTTTTGTCTTCCGAACAAGTAAAAACATAGAGAGCTATACTGAAAATTTAATACAAATGTTCCTGGGCTTTGTTCGTTGAAGTTTCGTCCCATATCAAAATCTAAGTTACAATCACGACTGTATACTCAGATAATTAAAGTGGGGAAAAATACGCACGATTCGGCTGAGCCCCCTCC
>JAOBRD020529833.1:0-16849 GCA_027575215.2 Hydrozoanthus sils | reverse complement strand
CTCCATCTCCTGCAGACCACTCCTCCTCCACCTCCTGCATACCTCTCCTCTACCTCCCACCTACCCCTCCTCCCCCACAAAAAGAGTCTATTTTGAGTTCACTGTATCTTGATTAAACTATAGCTGCATTGTTCGAACACTCACCAACTGACACATCTTCACTGTTATACAACTGAATCATGTCAGCATTCCTGGCAACAAACCCAACCAGGGTTGCGGACAGCACATAGCCACCTCCGTTAGCATACGGAAGATATTTATCACAAAGGATCCATTTTCCTTCTGCCCATGGGCCACGCTTTTTCACATTGGCATCTCCTCTGAAAAATCCCCAGTATAAATTTGTTGTTACTTTCATAGATTTTAACTCAGAAACAATAACATCCAATCTCGCGAATGTATCATCATCCGCTTTTAGGATGTAGAAGGGATCCATGTTATTATCAATCCAAATGAAACTCTGTAGAACTTTCATTGTAAGGTTTTTGTATGAATCTTTCAGCTTTGGAAGTAACAATAAATCGCCGTGGTTTTTGTTTTCACTATGAAGCCGTTGTGTGTGTTGTTCGGAGAGTTCATAGGTGCCAATAACGAATTTCGCCACAACTTTTTTATCTAACCCATCAATACTCGACAACCAAGTTTTTCTTATAACATCTCTCCTTTCTCTAGATTTCACCGTCGGTGCCGCTAAGATCATAATTAGTAAGAAACACTTTATTTTTTGTTCAGGATGGTTCCCAACTTTGCGTTTTTCATGTTCATGTTTTGGTTGTTCCAAGTTCGATTTTCTTTCGTTCAAGCGTCGTGGCTGCCGATATCCGTCGCATTCCGTTGTATTGTAAGCAAAAAGTACAAGTACTCCACAAGCACATACAAGAAATAACACGGCTCGTCCTGGATTCAAGAAAAATTGCTTGATGAGAAATCTACGACACGGTACAAACGCCATCTTGATCAATGTATCGTCCGAGAGCCTGGGAACGAATTGTCGCACACGAGGAGAGAGAAATGTTGTTGTGCAAACCTGCTTGTTGATGTATTGATCTACATTTTCGAGTCTTCATGAATTGATAAGCATAACCGTGGAACGGTAAAGGAAACTTCAAGGCTTATAAAGAAATGGCTAATTTTCCTGCAGCAACTCCCGGACAGATGGGGATGGCACTGGCAATGAAATCAATGTTCAACGCTCGACCCCCAAATCAAAGGCCAAACTTTCCTGGGGCTGCGAGTCCACATCAGCATTTTAACGCTTGTTTCAGGCCTGGCTTACCAAGGTTTCCAGTTCACCAAAACATTAATGGTTTCCAAAGGTTTCCTGGAGCTCCTAATGCAAACATGGGTATGGCGGCGCGGCCCTACAGACCGAATTTCAATCATAGACCAGGAATGCCGAACGAACATCACATGTCCAACAAACGACAGCATTTTCAAGATAAGGTTGTCAATAATTTGAAACATAGGAAAAACTGCCAAATATCCCGCCACTGTTGTTTTCGTGGTTACTTCGCATATAACTTGATTTATTTCTATATAGAGATGCGGTGTTCAATTTTAATTAGCGTGTAGTGCTTGATAAACTTAATTCTTGACCTATATCGCACGAGGAGAGCAGTGCTGATTATGATATGGGACAGTAACGTTCTAATTCGGGGCCAGAAACTCCCGGGATGGTGGGGAGGGGGGGGGGATAACACCTTTATACTGACTATAAAGGTCTATACAGGGACGTGCCACTAGACAGGGTATGGTTTTTGAGCACCTCGTCCTAAACAGGGTATATAAATAGAGGCATTTCTGTCCTAAGCAGAGTATCCTTTATCCTTCTTCTCCATAAACAGGGTATTAGCTTTTTTCTGCAACCTTGGTTCAGGTTTGCACACTGGCAGTAAGAGGTGACGAGTGAGCCCCAACAGTCACCGACTATCCATTAAAAGAACGCCAGCTATCCACTGAGATGTGGGTCTGACCTGTGCACATTGGTTACAAGAGTTAGAGATCTTGGTGACTTTTCAGACACTTTTCTATCTACACTACTGAATAGCATTGCATATCCAATAAATATCTAAAGTAATTTTATGTTTATGAAAGTTCAAATTGCCCAAAACAGGATCTACATTTTGAGGTTGGTTTTTTAAACGTAGTCAGGGTTTCACAGGGTTTTCAATTTATAAAAAGTAGAAGGAGGAAAAGTTGCCAGAGCTTATTTAAAAATTTTGCATGCCTGGAGGACCTTATTATAGTTATAAAATTTAAAGACCCCAAAAGTACCTGGCGCAAACGATCAAAGTAGCCGCTGGTTTGCGTCAGGCATCAGCAACTTTTAAAAACCCTGGTTTCAAAACCCCAGCAGCCACCCTATACCAAAACTAGCCTTAAGTTAAATATATGGCAAGCCATCCCCTTTCAGACCAATAAAGAGAGTAACATCCCTCCCTCCCCCAGGCAATGAGGTTAATGAGAAAGATTATCCACAGTACCAACACAAGTTGTCATTAATTTATCTCATCACTTTTGACTTTGAATGTAGATAGCCAGAAATAAACCCTCTTCCCAAGGAGACATACCAGTGCAGACATTCAGTTGTGATGCATGTGAGCGAGACTTCAGTAGCAGGGAAATTCTTGATACTCATCTTGCTGCTCATGTTGAGGTATTTACGCAGCCAGTATTTTTAAAGTGGTTCGTTTCTAAGCGCCTTTTCCATATGTATGCTCAAAGGTGCTTTACACTCATTACATGATATACTGTAAAGATGGTAGCCAGCATAGGTAGCAAGCCCAAAGGGTAGGGGGATTATGGGTTATGGGTTTTTTGTCTCCCATAACCAAACCCCCCCCCCCCCTTTACGCTTGCTGCACAATTATAAACTTAAAAGATAGTACTGAGTGCCCAGATTTGTTGCTTGATATTTTATAAATTCATTTTAGTGTGAGCATGAAGGATGCAATTTTAAAGCGACCCAGAAAGTACTCAAGGCTCACAAAGTACAGGTATGTAATGTTTAACGTCATGCATTATCACATAATTATTATTATTAATGCCTTATTTTATAATTCAGGTCTCAGTTAGTTCAGCTAATTATTTTTCAATTTTTGCAATTTATATTATTATTATTGTTAGTAATATTAATAATCATATAAATTATGATACATACATTGTTGAGCTACAATCCTCATCTTCAGTCATTAATTTTTAGCTAGAAAAAGAAAAGTTGATTAGCCCTACAAGGGGTTTTTGTGAAGCAACATAGCTTTACCTTGCATAATATTGCATTCTGTGTATAATTATTGAAGATTCGTTTATCAAGAAATCAATAAACTACCAAATTTAATGCAACAACCATTAATCTCTTGTTGGTATTTGTGATACATCATCTATTAATCATGATTTATTCTTCGTTTTGTTATAACTGCAACTTATATTTTGATCCCATTAACACCTATTTATTTTTAGATTTACTCTTGTGCGATCTGCCATGATCAAGTTAACATTTTTGGTGTAGTGGCCAAGCATGATAAAAAAGTTAAAATCTATAAAAAAGTTTTACATGCGTTAAAATTTTATAAAATGACGTTTCGTCTTCTCTTGTGGAAGCTTCATCAGAAACATGTGGAAACCGTAAAACTTTTTATAGATTTTATCTTTTTTATCATGTTTTGTCCACGCAAAAGCCTGAAGATTAGTAGTGGCCAAGAAGTTAGCTGTTTTACCCATAATCCTTTAGGGTCAAGAGTTTCAGCCATACTGAGACCGCCGTGATGTGTCCTTGAGCAAAACACTTGACCCGACTTGTTCCAGTTGACTCAGCTGTATATATGAGTACCAGCTTCTGCTGGGGGCTTACATGAGATGATGGATTAGTGTCCTGTCAAGGATGGGGGGGGGCAAAGACTCTCAGTGACACCCACTTTACACTATGAAAACTGGAGATAAGGTAAATCTAAGACTGCTGAGATGCCGAGACAGCTTTTCGAAATCTGAGCACAAGACTTTGAAAACTTAAAATAATCTAAGATTGAGGTATGACAACACACTATGAAAAATCCAAGGTCGATCAAGACTTGAAATACTGAGACACCAAACTAATTTCCAACAAATCAGAGAATTCAAGCTCTGCTGGAAATATGGAGAATGGGCCACTTGCCCAGGATCTAGCTTAGCTAACAAGTGTGTAGCTTAAACAGATAAAGCTTAATTTGAGCTAACTGATAAACCTTACTTTCTGAAACCAAAAATGTCCTCATACCAGTCATTCCACTCCAAACAACTTTTTTTGAGTTTCAAGCCTGACAAAGCAATAATTATAATTTTTATTTAATTGTAATTTAAGTGCCCACATGCCTTTTACTTTATAGGCCCACACATCAAAGAATATTATCAAGTTGGACACACCAGAGGATATTGCTAAATGGAGAGAGGAAAGAAAAAGGTATTCTATTAAACTATAATTAATTTTGCTAGTAACTGTAGCTAAAGGTGTTTGAATCGAAAGCAGAAATTCAAGTCACCAAGTAGTAAACTCTTCACGTCTGGTAATCAGTTTGGGAGAACCTTGCATTTCATCTTCATTAAAATTAATTATCTTGTCTTATCAACTATATTAATACAATAGATTAGTTATAGCCAGTTATAAGATACCTTTTTTACTCTCACAATGGCCAGCTTGAAAGACTTGCCCTCATTCACATCCTCCTGAAAGCATTGTTTCTTCTGTCCTTTTTTTTATTTTTACTACACAGTCTTTCTGCTGTGAACATAATTTTATAAATGAAAAAATAATATGAAGTGAAAAATAAACTGAAAACTGAATAATTAGTAAGAGAGTTTTCAGTTGCAAATTAAAATGAATTATACATTAAATTGAAAAGAACTATCACTGACTTCTACCTAAGATTAGTCACCATTTTGAATTTAGTATCAGTTAATTGATACCACAAAATGATTATTGATCACTACAATTGATGATCTAACTCAATTGGCTTCTAATCCTCAGGAATTATCCATCAGTGAATAATGTTACAAAGAAAAAGGAAGAAGAAGAAAATCGAAGAATTGCAGGCCATGTACTAAACACCACAAACTACAGGTAACTTAAGGTTAATGAATATTATTAGTAAAAACTCATTGTGATCAATTGTGAGTCAGTGAGCTTGATTGGCCTTCCAACTGTTGACTATTTGCTGATAGTTAAAAACAACCAATGAAAATCCATCTTCTATAATTTTGACCAATCACAAAGCTTTTTAAATCTAACAAGAAATGTCAACAAAAGGAAAAAATGGTAATGTGACAATTTGCCAATATCTCGGACTCAGATACTGATGAATTAATTGAAGGAGCAGTTCCACAGAAAACTAAAATGGCTACAAAATACAGAATGAAATTATTTAACGGTAAGGAATGACATACAGTATCATTTTTAAAAATAGGCATCAGTTCACATCGTGGCAATTTTTGGATGTAAACCTTGGGCGACCTGATGTAAACACAGTATTAATGATTAAACAGTTTTGATGCTTTATTTATTACTGTTTGAATTGTGCAATGTGATTCACAGTGAATTTTTTACTAACTAAAAACAGTTAGACTGCCCACCCTCGTTTTTTATGATCTCAGCGATTTAAAAGTTAACTTGGTTTCGCCTCAGTGACTATCAGCTCATAGAAAACTCAGGCTCATAGAAGTCTAATTGTTAAATAATGCTTTTCTTCAAATCATAAATTAAGAAATTGTGTATGGTTTATCAGTATTGCAACATGTCCTAGGATCAGCATTATCATGATTACAAAAGAAGACACTGATTAATAAGGAGAATAAATATGTGTCAAACAAGGCAAAATACATGTAGGAAAGAATCAATCTAGTATTACAAAGTATGAATTGAAAAAAGCAGAATATGCTAACTCAACTTATGTTTTCTTTGGGCTCAAAGGGTTACTATTATTAATTGGCTCCTGGATGTTTTCACTATAATTTTGCAATTACATTACAGGTGCACTACGTACTCCTTGACAATACTTGCTGAGAATCTAACTTTTTCTAGGTACAAGGGTAACTTTGACAGTCGAAAACCAAATGGAAGAGGCAAGTCAAGAGGGAGGGGTGGTCATAGAAGCAAAAAACTTTGGCAAAGAAGAGAAGAAAATGTACATAGAGACTTGCAGCAGAACCATGGTTTGAGTGCACATGATAGCAGAATGTCAGAAACCGAGAGAGAGGGTGAGATGTTTGGGGCTTAATGTATTACAAGATTATACAGTATTCTTTTTGATGTCCTAATTTATAAACTCTATCAAAATGAAAAAGTTTATAATGAAAAATAAGAAAAATATAATAATAATATTATTATATGATAATTAATATGTAATTATTATAATTATAACAGATTTAGGACAATAAGTTATTTTTCCATGTTAACCTAAGTTGTGGTCCTCAAGACTGGCTGATCACAGCAAAATCAAACTACTCAGCCATATAATAACAAATGAATATCTTTTATGTTATATAATTAACATGTTATCATCACTAAGTACAATTGAATTTAAATTACAATAACCTAATGACAAATCTATTTCCAAGAAACATAGTCTGTCAGTTTGAGATCTTAGTGTTCAACACAGTAACTGCTGGTAATACTTTTATAGTGTTTGTTGTTGATATTTGTTCAATACTGATAATTTTTCCTTTTTATTTAGGTTCCAAAGACATAACAAGAGGAAGCCTGAAAGAATCCAAAGTACTGAATGAAACATCAGCTGGTAGCAGTGACAGCAAACCCTTGACTGCTCTGAATGCTCTCAGCACCTTCTATGCAGATATGTCAAGTGGGGATGAGACCGCTGAAGTTGAAGGTGATTCATTTTCCAAACAATAAATATGGCTTTGGTATTAATGAAGCGACAAATCTTTTTTCCTCATACATTTTTCCCATTTTTACTTAATAAAGAGCCTAAGACATGAAAAATCTTGTTATCTCAGTGGTATATGCAGTGTATTCTTGCTGGTAACACTAAAAGAGTGATAAGGCAGCTAGATAGTACACTCAAATGAAGAAAAACTTTCACCCTATAATTTTGGATCCCCATAGTAGCCCTGGGTAGTGATGAATGGTCCCTTAAAACATAATAGTCTTGGTAAGTTACAGCTAGTTCTTGAAATCTTCTCATCTTTTTTATCATGTCTTGTATTTTTTTGTTTTTTCTTCGTCTCACAGTCTCGGATTTTCTCATAAAATAGCTCGCATTTTCGGCAAAGCTTGAAATCTCTATTTTGTTTGAAATTTATTTGGTCATTGGTATCTCTGTTGTAGGATCTTGGTCTCACTGAGATTATTCATTGCTTTTCAGAATCTCTGGTTAAGATTTTAAAAACTTTAAAGCCATCTCGGCATCTCGTACATTCACTACCCCTCACAGTTATTCTATATACATATTTTTTCAACTTGCTATGTTGCCATTATGATGATCTTAGGCTATGTAGTGAATTAGCAATCCAAATAAAGCTAAGTAATTTCATTTTTTGGAAGTCACATAAGTATGGATGAATAAAAAGACATTACTTTTTATTGAGATTATCCACAGCAAGGCCATTAATTTTATTACTACTTATTTGAAGAATAGTAAATTGAAAAGCTAAGATGTATTGTTTTGCAGATTTTTAATGCATACCAAAGATGTAGCCCAAAAAAAAGAGACAAAAAAACCTGTGATTGAACTCTCCATTTTGACTGATTCATCCCACTCAGACTAGGGAATACAGAAACGTCAATAAATTAAAGTTTAAAACTTAGAGCAATGTTTTTTTCTTTTTCAGGAAACAACAATAAAACAGAGCTAGAGAATGGTACAACCTGTTTCCAGACAGTGTTGAGTATAGATAAATTGAAGCCAAAACCAAAGAGGTTGAAGACCTCATCCTCATCCACAGCACATTTAAACATTGGCAAAAAGGTAAAAGGCAGTCAAAGGTTAACCTTGTACTTTATAAGTAATTATGGCTGGCATAACAGCTAGGGAAAAAACAATGAACTGTATATGTGGAAATTTGTGGCAACCCACTTCGCCCAGTGTATTTTCCTTAAACTCTCCCAAAACACAGCAAAAAGAGCTTTGGCACAAGGGAGCTTGAAAAAAGGATGATCGGCATACATTTTTTTATTTTTATTTTTTAGCCAAGAAAGTTACTTGACCATGGATCTGCGACCGATTGCAAATCAAATTAATTAAATGATAAGATGAAATTTTCACATTTTTTGCTTCTGTATGCTACAGAGTTCGGCTTAAGTTCTTAGTATGCAGATCCTTACTTAATTACTACACTGTCATTTGATTTTGTACTTTAAGGTAACAGTAATATTAAAGGCAGAAACAGTATAAATAACAATCGGACTACAAGGTGGGGTTTTCTACGAGTCAGTAGTCAATAAGAGACAAGTTGACTTTTAGATTTATAGAGAACGACAATGAGTAGTCAAATTGTTTTAATAGAAACCAACTAGTTTAGGGCCTCTGAATTTAAACCAATTAAAACAAGTGTTTGTTTTGCAACTTGCTGTCTATCATTCAATAGATTGATTGTTTTATTTGCACTCATTTCATCTTAAAATTAAATTGTCAGATAGTAATTCTATCATTAACCATTATTATTTTTAAGGAGCTGATGATGAAAAATGGTCTCAAAAAGCCAACTCTTCTTGAAATGGTGAGTTTGGAGCATGTGCTTCAAATCCATTAAAGATAACTTTTATACTGTCAGCTGATTTTTGGCTAAAATATAGTCATCAGGATGATTTTGATATGAAATCTCAGTTCAAAATACTGTAAATAGATAGTCTTGGGTATTAATGTAGTCCCCCATACAACTGTCTTGCACCTGAGACGGCCATTTTTTCAAGAGAATTAACAAAATCAAGTTAAGTTTGAAACTTGTTCATGATTATTAATACAAAGTTATTTAATAAAAAGCTCTTACAGTTAAATATTTTCTTCTCGTTTCTTCAGTTATTGGCTCCTGAGGTGCGGCATGAGAGGAACGTGATATTGCAGTGCATAAGACATGTTGTCCAAAAGAACTTCTTTGATGATACAATATAGCAGTGCCAAAAGCTACTGTTCATATAATTTTGTACAAATTTGCATTTGACAAACTGGTATCAATAAAGTTAATTTTTCTTTACTATTTTTCTTATTACTTGCATTTTATTATATAATAAATTATAATATAAACTTCTAGCTGAAAGACCTCGACAGAGCCTAGGAATTAGACTGTGTCTGAGTCAGAGGTTAAACTAAGTTGCAGTACTGTAGTCCTGTTACTAAGAAAATAGAATGCATTTGATATACCCCAAAAGTTGAAGAATAGTATAGTTCCAGGAAAGTTGGTAGAGGGTAGAAATTTAACACAACACCTAAGGACATATCCCAGAAAGAGACATGTTTGATATACACCTATCATATTACCTTAATGCAAGGGTAAAAGGGGAAAACAGGGTAGATGAGTATAAATTAACCAAACACCCAGGGTCATATTCCAGAAAGTGACAGTTTAATATAATACAGTCTTATCAATTGTTTATTATTTCAATGGAGGGGTAATAGGAAAAGGGGGGCAGGGAAGAAACAGAATGGAAGTTAACAGAACACCAATCGAGTGACATGTTTGTCAAACACCTGTTGATATTATCTCAAGGGTAAATTGAGGTAGGAGAGAGGGGGGGGGGGAGCAATATGTTATTTGTCAGCCAGGAGGTCAGAACAACTGTACTTGTGTAAATAACAAGGCTGAGGTCTGTACAGGGTATAGTTTTTTTTTAAATAATTATGGGTCTCCTGGCTGACAAATAATATTTTTATTTTTCTTCCTTTATTTTCATTTCAAAATTAAAACTGTTAAGACAGCTCATGAGCAAGATCTTAAAATTTTGCCCCCTCATGAACCAATCAGATTGCAGGATTTTTTTTATCTTGCCAGTTTGTGCAACCAAATAAGTTACCTGTTTAAGTAGTTATAAATGTCAAATAATTTGCAATTCTAAATTATTGCACTCTTGTTTCCATGGCAGGTTTAATGAATTGTTTTTCAAGATATCGACATTGTTTTCTTTACATCTGCATAAAAGTTTAATGTCAACATACTAGAAGCTCTTGACTTAAACATGTATCTGATGCTTCAAAAATAAATAATGATGTGACTACAATTATATTCCGAAGAGTTTTGATGTTCCAATTATTGTTATTTGCAACAAAATATCAACATTGTACTGTGCTTTGATTCCTTAAAACATAAAATTAAAAATCTCTGGAGCCATGTACCGTATTTTGCCATGTACAAGTTGACCTTTTAACACCAAAAATTCATGTCTAAATATTGCACTCGTCTTGTACATGGATCAAAACATGAAATTTTTTTAACACCCCTTAAAACTCAATAAAAACGCTTAAAACCAGTATTTAGATGATAAGTACTTGAAGCAAGAAAGAATTCTGTGATCTTTACAGCATACTGACAGTGTACAAACAATCGATCATAAAAAATGAAATGATTAATAATTAGGTACTTTGCTCACTGTGTAATTTGTGTGTTATTGTTTTTCTTTTTTGTATTTCTTTCTCAAATTTTTGTTACAAACTTAGATTTTTTGGTATTTTTATCTTGCAAAATATGAGATCAACACGGGAACTCTAAAACTTGCACTTTTTTGGCTGCAAAATGGGGGGTTGACTTATACACAGCAAAATACGGTAACTGTCTGTAGTGGCTTCTTACAAAAATAATAGGTTTTCTTCTTCTAAGAATTAAAAACTAAGTTACTTTAAATTTTTCTGTTACAATGGTTCGAGGAAAGCTTTGACTGTTTTACTTGTGTCTCCATCAATGTATGTTTGATTTAAACCTGACAACTGAATATTATGTTGTGAATGATTAATTTTTTCATATAATCAATACAGGTTTTGGTAACTCTTGGTGTGACAAAGTTAACCGGCCTATATAAATAAGAATTGGAGTAAACATTGAACTAAATCTATGTTAAAAGTGAATTTATTAATTAGTTTAGACAAAATAATATTAAATTATTAAGCTTATTTGTCTCACAATTGTCTTAACATAAAAAATGACCAATTATTTTAATTTATAAACATTAGTTTCTTACCTCACTCATGTACAAAACTAATGAATTAGTATTGATACTGATCTGTAACAAATCAAAGATTTTAAGTTGTAAGAATGTGCCAAAATAAGCTTTGGTAGCAATGAAATAGACATGACTCCTTCAATTTGGTTAGTCAGTCTTTTCATTTTTCAATCATCCGTATTTTGGTTGGTTGAATGAAATTCTACTCTGTCAATGTTGTATCAGGCCATGATTATTGCTTGTATGTGACTGGAGTGCCTGTGACAACCCCTTGTTTTTCAAGGACTTTCTTTCCCAGCCCACCTCGGCCTGGGTCAAAATCAGTTCGGTATTCATCACGCACCTGCCAATAACAAAGCAATAAATAAATGTGAAAATGAAAATAATCATTCATATTAAAATTCAATCCAACATCAATCCAAAGCTCCAAAAAGGGGAAAACAGTGCTGTGTCGAAAAATATTGCAAGGACACTAACATAAAAATTTGCCAAATTCAAAGATTGGAACAAAAAAAAACATAAATGAGTTTGCACATTAGATTTCATTCTTAAGACTACAAAAAAGATCTCAATCCAAACAAATTCCTATTAACAGTATTTGTACAAACTTACTTGTTTTCTTGAAACAAGTGTTTTTTTTTATCTATACCATATTTGGTGTCTAGATCATTATTTAAAGCCCTTGGAAAAATAAAGCTTCAGAGAAGCATAGAGAAACAAGACTCATTCACTTTTGAGTGAAAAAAGGTTGCCTGTCACTCTCGTCCTGAGAAACCTGGGTAAAAGCAGTTTAACTACCTCATGTCAGTATAGAAGACTGTGGACAGAAAATGTTGACAGGGATCAATGAGTGACCATGAAAACAGTTTTTTCTTTATCTGTTAAAATTATGCAAAAACCAAACATGGTCAAGGCAATGACAATCTAATAATAACTCAACTCTAGATTAAATAAGTGTCATGAAATGAATGTGATAAAAGTTGCCTACTAAAGTAAAGACACAGTCATTCATTAATTTATTATAAAATATAAGAAGTGGTCACACTGTCAGTTAAGAATTCCAATTGGTTGGAATCAGACCAGTTGGCTATCTACTGCTCCACAGGGGTCACTGGTTGATTTGACTCAGGTTACTATCACTAATTTGACATTTATTTAAAACATAGACTGGTTAGGAAAGCCAACAAACCTCAAAAGGGAAACACAGAGAATGTACAAAGATGCTTTGTTTCATGTTGAATGAACCAAGGCACTGCAGATTCTTTGTTTCAGGAGTTAATGGTAATGTCTTGAATGGCTACTTGTTGATTTGCATTTCAAAACCTGTATTTTTATTTGTGCAGGGTCAAGACCAGAAAACAAAAAATGACAAACAAAGACAAACAACAATGGTTTCCAAATGAGTCTGTATAATATCTCAACTAAAACAATGACTAGCTCTAATAAATTTCAATAATTTCTAATTCAATTAACCATGTATTATACCTGCCCACCAGTCTTTCCTCTGCCATACTGTCTGCCTTCTTCGAACCCAGCGTCCCAGTCACTCCTGATGACCCTGTTGTCCAACCTTGTACCATTAATGTATCGCATACAGTTTTCTGCACCCTCCCGATCACAGAATCTGATTAGCAGCAAGCTAAGGTTTGAAGCATCTTAACTGGGCAATGAAACCAAAATACATGCTTCCTGCAAGTGCTGTGGGAATCTTCCATGAAGTTTGCAACAGTGAGCATAGAAAATTGATTAAACATTAATTATTTTATTCATGTACTAGCTTCCAAGCAGCCAGGGAATGGTTGAACAGGAGTTTCAGATTTTATAATGAGCTATTACTATTGATTACCACGATACCCCCCCCCCAATAAATTTTTGCTTCCACTGCCCATGAAATATGATATCTTTTGGCACCCTGGGTAAAAACTACAATGCCACATGCAATTTATTTAAAAAATACTACGATAATAAATAATTGTTTGAATCAATGGGGCAAGTGACCAACACCGGAAAATGGTATTCCATACATGATGTTAGCAGCAATATTAATGCACAAACTACCTTAATCCTTATGTGTTCGAGTTAAAGTCATACATAGTATTTTGTTAAAACCTTATAAATTTGTTTGGGTTAGAGAGAGGGGCTTTATATTTAGAAACTGTCGACAGCAAAAGACAGAAAAACGCCACGAAGTCCGCGATTAATCAAACGTTGTATAACCACGTGTCGTACTCAAAGGATACTCAACAAAACAAAACCCACAAGGAGTTTTCTTTAATTTGTCCAGTCCCATAATAATTCTCTTTAGCTCTCCTGCTCGGCTGAACAACTCGTATATTTGTTCTTCCGTTGTATAGAAGGACAAATTCCCTACATACAATGTGGAACTTGTTTCCAGTTTGCGCTCAAGCTCTGCTCTTGATCCCTGATATGTTACACAAATAGATTGAAGTTGTTCTCATAATGGTTACATTTACTTTTCAAAGTAAATTAACGTTCTAACGAGCCTGACGGTTCGCAACTTACCCTGAAATGTTGGTCCCTATAGGCACTAAGTTCCGCCATCTTGAAACTCTTTCTCTAGTGCCTAGGCCCCGTTGGCCAAGAGGGACAGAAATAAGCCTCTACGGGTGCTGTGGCACACTGGCAGCGAGGCAGGCTAAGAACCTGGAATGACTACGCTACAAAAACTTGACGTAAAAGAAACAAAGCGGTTGAATTTTTAATGGGTCAACATCCCATCCCCTTTGCGCTTACTACGTATATATGCAACTAAACGCACGGCAGCTTGACTTTACAGCTAAAATATGTCAATCTATGAGTGAACAGAAAGGTCCACTATACTAGCGCTAAATCACCGCAGGCCGACCAAAGGTTCGTTAACGTCATTTTCTTTTTTTTTTGGTCTTTATATGCTCCAGTAGCCCTTTGCTAATAGACGCGTTTAAGGCGGGAGTAAACCCAAACTTTCGTTGGACAGTGTGGAAGTTGAAAAAGTTATTACAATAAGAAGAAATTTGAGTAAAATCAGCAAACCGTCCCTCCTGGCAAGGGACTAGTACAGCTTTGGTTTGAGGACAGTATGGCGAATTTACATCAAATATTAACTTCAAAATTAATTTTTAAACTTCCGAAAAAATTACCAAATTCAAAAAACCAATCTTCAAGAAAAAAATAAAACTTAAAATTCACCCAAAAATTCTTAAAATATTCAAGCTGACTCTCCTTCATCTCATCTGTGTTTTAAGCATAGGGATTTTGTATATTCAAACCATGGACGGAGATATCGGAAGAAACATGAGGAAAACTGGACACAAAGCGCGCTTTGGGTTTACTCCCGCCTTAAGTAGTATCGACCTCGTCCTTCCATAGTTGCCCTAGTTTTTACTTCTTGGAAGACTTGTGTTGGTAAGTGTACGTTGCGGGAGTTTTACGGCCAGCCTTGAACTGGTACTCATTTATACAACTGAGTCGATTGGAACATAAAGTGTAAAGATTGTTCAAGGACACAACACAGTGTTCTGACCAGGGCTCGAACTTGCGACCCTAGGATTTCGTGTCAAACACGCTAACCGCTCGGCCACTGCACATCCAATTACATACCAAACAAGACTTTTTGTAATGCAAATCGATTAAATGAGGTGAATAGCAAAGTTCTTTGTTACCTTTTTGAAACTTTATTATAAAATAATCTGAAACATAATCAATTCTTACAGGATGAACCGAAAAACATTTACAATGACTTAAATATCCACTTGTTGAGTCAGAACTGGTCTACAATACAAAATAATGATGAGCGACTTTCTTTTAAGATACATCTGTACTAAGTAGAGAAAAATGTCAAACAGTGCATATTAATTATATTTGGAGTTCTTCAAAAAATGAATGTTGGTTTCACCACTGAGCAAATACAAAGGAAAAAAAATTATAACAGCCTGTGTTGGTTGCCCAGTTTGGACATCACCGAGCTCAAATGTGATTTAATTATATTATTAGTAATATTTACATCTTTATACTGTTCTTTTTCTACTTTGATAGATAGCTCTCTATAACAACCTAAAGTAAGGTCATCTACAATGAATGCTTGTGCTTTCCTTTACAACTGGTTTGGAGTTGGTTTGACAAGGGTGGTTTTGGTTCAAGATCAAGAGACCTTTGTTTCACTTGCAAGTCATAATTATTTAGTTTATAAAGTTTACAGTCAGTCAGGAAGATCTCGAAGGCAAGGGGCACTTCATGGCAAGAATGTCACTTGTGGCTGAAGCTATGTTGGCTGCACACCTGGTGCTCCCAGTTCGATGCCATGTTGCTGCAGTTGTGCGCGCAAAAGGGCATTTTCCTGTCGCAGATCCTCAACTTGTTGTCGGAGCAGCTCTGTGTCAATGGCAAGTCGTTCATTTTCTTTAACAGCTTCAGCCATACGAGCATTGCTGGCCTTCAGTTCATCAATGTACTCTACAGTCTTGGATAGGATCCCTCCTTTACTCTGCAATGCAAGTTTGACCCAGTTTATTGATAATAAGCATCTTACTTCTCCATAACACTTTCAAAACAGTAAATACCCTTGTTAAAGAGAAAATGCTTATGGGTACAACAAAACATGACCATACAACTCAAATTATCAACAGTGGAAACAAGACTGGGCTTAAATTGCGGCTATTTCAGGAGAGGACAAGCTGAGCTTGCTGAAAATGATTGGCACTAGTAAACTAGTAAAGGGAATCCAATCTGCAAAAAGAGCAAATTAGAGTTTCTTGTTCACTTTCAACAGATCAAAGTTTTCAAAACATTAGAATGGAAAAAATCCTGACTTTTCCCTGACCTAGAGCAAAATTTCACTGATCCTAAACTCTGCAATTTATACAGAGAACACCACATTTAGTTTTCAGCTTTTTTTGTTTAGACATATGTGTTAAGGAATTCAAAACTTCATAACAAACAAAAGGACAGAAATTTCCCTGACAAATTACAAAGTCCTCACTGCAACAACCCTGAGGTCTGACTTGACAATAACTTTCGCCTTAGTTTTCAAGCAGAAAGCAAGAGCGATTTTTCACACAACATTGGGCTTCATTTTCAAGTAAAAAGGTGGGGAAAAAGGTTATATACTAGAGCACTAAAATGACTGACAGCTCAACTTAGTAAAAGCAACACCAGTTAATCTTTTAAATCATCAAATCTGAAATTAAGTGCTAAATACACTATAACCTTAGGATATATTTAATTATTTCAATGCTTGAACTGAATAAAATAAGCAGAAAGGCAAAGAGCTATTTTTCTTATAATTTTGAGGCTTTCATCTTCAAGTAAATAGCTGAAAATTTAGGTTATATACCAGAGCACTAAAATGATTGACAGCTCAACTTTAATAGTGAAAAATTACAGTTACACATCCAGTTAATTTCTTAAATCATAAATCTGAAAAGTGGTCAACACACCATAACCTTAGAAATATTAAATTATTTCATGGTTTGAACTGAATAAAACAAGCTTTAAAGTTCAAAGACGGCAAACTCAAAGATACTAATCAATTTCATTCACTAAACAAAATCTGCAGGGCCAAACCACTATTCCCAAGAAACTATACCATGGGCGGTGGAACCAGGGGGCACTGGCTCCCCCAATAATTTGGTTGGGGGAGCCAGACCGCCCCCAACAATTTTTTTGTTAACTGCAATAACTTTTGAACAGGAGTTTTAAATCTTATAACAAACT
>JAOBRD020529727.1:2292-15018 GCA_027575215.2 Hydrozoanthus sils | reverse complement strand
GCGCATTTTGTGACCTTCATCAGCTAGAGCATGCAGTAAAAATTGTCACCAAAGAACACTTCTTCAGACCAGATTATTTTGTTGGCAGCGGCAATTGAATGAAAATTTTGGACGATTTCTGTCCGGTTCGGCAGACTGATGGTTCAACTCAACAAACTCCAGTATGTTTTTGAAAAACAAGTTTAAAATTTAATTTCATACACTGCAATACAGACCCGTTTTAGGACAGGGTCTAGTTTAAACTTATACATCTATGATCAAAAATATCATCAACCATAAAATGTATACGGCGGTGTAAATTTTTTATCAAAATACAAAAGTAACTTACCCACAAACCCAATTGAGAGATATAGGTCAGGTATTATATATTAATTGCAGTTATGGGTTTAGCATTCAGTCTTCGTTGGAGAAAGCATGTCGGGGAAGAACAAAATTAGACACAGGAGAGGGACTTAAGAAATCACTTAGTTTATTGAAATTCGCTACAAAACCTAACAAGATGTCATGTTTTAGCGCGCTAATTGACCTAATCTAGTCATGGCTGATGAAATCTCCACTTGTCATCTGACTCATAAGAACGTGCACCGTATCACGCACAAAATTTGAGAAGTAGTCGATCAAGTGCGAATTGATTTTGCATTGACTATTTTTCACGAGTAGGTGAAATGTTTTCTAAGAAGTCTGGAGGGGGGCTGTGACACGCCATTAATCTAATTTATAAGAGAAAGAAGCACAATCTTGATACAAGTTAATGGGGCTTATTGAATTTTCAACCTCGGATATATTGCGTTTCTAGCATTCTGATTGACTCACTCAATCTCAGTAATGAGCTCTTATAACCCACCCAATGAGTTTTGTGCAATCTCATTGGATAAAACGCGTCAGGTGGTACTAAATCGGAAGTAGGTTATCAGCGAACATACCCCCTCAAATTTGATAACTGCCCTACGATTGTGTCGGCCATTTTTAGTTAAAACAACAAACGTTATTTTTCAAATTTTGAACAATTTAAAAATTGACAGACAAGAAAATTAACAGTTTCGCCGAGTCTAACAACGAAGATTTTTAAAAATGCATGGTTTCAAAGGCAGTGCAAGAAAGTACTCCGTAAACGTATTTGAAGTAAAAAAATACGCTGCGAGTCCGTTTTTGCAAAACAACAGTTTCAATAACAAGCTTAACTAAACCTTTCAAGTCTCTAAAGTTCTGTAAAATATCTTAAGCTTAATGACTGAGAGTTTCAGTTCCATCCAATTTCAATTAGTGTGGAGAAGAAAGAAATTTTCATCGCTGCAATTGTACACAAAGTTTTTTCGAAGAAAAAATTATTGTGAGGGTTATAAAATAAATAAACCCCTTTTTGGCTTACTGGTATATCGAAGGATAATGTCCTTGACTGATAGATTGCTTCGTTTCTCGTCCAACTGTTCATTTTTCGGTCAATTTATCGGCCGCGGACATTATCCTCCGATATACTAGCCGCCGGAAGGGGTTTATTTACTAAACATATGACCTAAATTAACCAAACAGTAACTGTAACAGACGGAAATTTTCACCGCAAATAATGAACCTTAGTATATTTATATGCATTTCAGAAATATGATGTCCTTTACAAAGTTTTTTCCCTTTTTAACGTAAAAAAAGGCATCCATGGGCTGATTGCGATATGCCACGTGCTCTTCATCACTTTTTAGCAATTATTACAAAAATATACAATGAAACTTGATTCAATAGAAGTTAGATAAGTAGTCGGCCGTAACTTGACACTTACATCTATGCTTCAAAGTGAAACCCTTTCTGATAAACAAGGTGTAGGGGAACAAAAACAACCTTTTCATGATGCGGTGCACGCTCTAACTTACAAGGTCAGACAACTGATAAACAAGGTGTAGGGGAACAAAAACAACCTTTTCATGATGCGGTGCACGCTCTAACTTACAAGGTCAGACTTCATATCATTTACTTGTAAAAACATTTAAGTCGCAACTAGGCATATAAGTATAAAATTTCACTAACGTTCTCTGGTTAAAGATTTTTTTCGGAACACAAGCTTTTGGTCGTCAGGCTACAACCTTTGACAATTCAAAAAATGACTGCATGAGCTACTCCTGCTTGCTTCTGTATAAAAACTTTTAAAAAGGTGTCCAAAGTTTCCTTTGCCTATCAGTGATTTTTGCTTGATGGAAATCAATCCTGTGGTTGTTATTCAAGACATGCAGCATTTGAACCCTTAGCTTTCTGCAAGATTCAACGTTTCTTATGTGTTCTTTCTTACGTGTATCAAAGGGTCTTCCTGTTTCGCCAATATAACACAAATGCAAAGAGATATATAATTGACATCTTTCTGTACATCAATATCGGTTGAAATTTCGGGGAAGGGAATTCTTGTTTATCCAACAAGCGCGTATGGAATAATTGTTTTATCAAATTTTTTGAGTATTCAAAACCATCGATACTTGAAAATGTTAGTAAAAGTTTATTGAGAACCATGTTTCTGCCTTGAAGCACTACACAGCCAGTTTCCATATATGATCAATTCGGTATATATAGAGGATATTACATGGCCGCGTGGAGATACGAATTTTATCTTCGAGTGTTAAAAATGTCTCACGAGTGGGCGCAGCGAAATTTGAAAAACATGAGAAGATAAAATTTGCATTTCCAAGCGGCCTTGTAATTTTCTTTTTATCACATCTTTTTAAAAGACGTTAATGAACCCTTGATCGGACGTGATGATATGGAAATCGTGCGTTCTGATTGGCTGTTTTTGATATCACCACATGTGATGGATATGAGTAGTACGCTCTATATTTCACCGATCTACAATGTACATATCAAACTAAGTATGTGATAAATACATTTAATATTTTATATCTTTTGACTTTTGTTGTCATAGTTTGATTGTACAGAACTAGAAATTATGGACCTTGTTGCTTCTACCTTGGGACTGGTTGGCAAAATAATTTTAAAACGGATAAAAATAAAGTGAACTGTTTTAAATGAAATCGAAGTTGTTTTTATCCTGTTACCTGTAAACTTAACCTGAAAGTGAGTTCTAACTACACATGTTCATGCATGGCCCCAAAACTAAATCATTATCCCGAATGAGCGCTCAGAATGCCTACTAAATGTGCAAATTGCATTTGAGTACATTATGAAGTATACTGGAGTACATCGATTTGCTGATTATCAAATCGTAAACGCGATATTGGTAGGTTTTCCTCAGACAGTGCTCTTGGACCTTCTGGAAACTTATTACTCTTCTCACCCCCCATACCCCTTGGAAATTTGCACCTCTAGACCCCACCCCCCTGGAATTTCCAGTAACCTTCCACGGGAGGGAGGGGGTATGGATATTCTGGAACCACGCAATACGTATTTGAATTGAACCCCATTGCCAAAAGTATAAGACCATTGCTAGTTACTGTTAGTAAACGTGCATGATTATTATTGATGTAGTTGCTGTTATAGCTATGATCATTACTTTTTACCATTATTCAGTCCTTATTTCAGGAAATTGTCATTAGTTATTGTAATCCTCTGCCCTACGTAGACTAGGTTTCACTAAATGCAGGCCAGAGGATCGATTTTTGTTTACACCTGTTTATATGTGATGTGATAAGAGCAATGAATTGGATTTGAATTGAATGAAATAAATTGACCATGAAATTGAAGTTGTTAGTTACTGAATCACTGGTAACAAATACTGAAAAACTATAAATCAGAATCTTCACTTAGCCAGCCGTAGGGTAGTGTGTGTATTGTTCGAACTGAGGTACTGCAATTCTTGACCGACAGGCTGGAGAGTAACATCTGCACATGGGCGGCGGAAACAAAAAGATATTGGGGGGCAAAGTGGAATTTTAACAGTTTTTTTTTATAAAATTTGAAACTCTTATTGAAAGGTTGCTGTTGTTAGCAACAACCCCCTCCCCCCCAAACGAAATTATTTGGGGGGGCGGTTCCACCGCCCATGCTGCATAACTCACACAAAATACTCGGGTCGCGAGTTCGAGCCCCGGTCAGACCACTGTGTTGTGTTCTTGAACAAGACACTTTACTCGACTTGTTCCACTCGACTCAGCTGTATAAGTGAGTGCCAGTTCTGCTGGGGGGTAACCTGCGATAGATTAGTGTCCTGTCCAGGGGGAGTCAAAGACTCTCATCGGCTTAACACCACGAAAACCGAAGACGAACATTTGCAGGATTTAGCGTTTAGCTAGTTTAGGTTACAGGGAAGACACAAAAACACTGTCACTTAAAATTATACAACCCTTTATTCCGCAAGTTTTAGTTTTCCAAAAATTGACTCTTGCAAAAATAAAGCTACAATTGAGAAACAAAAAAACAAAATGGAGGACACTAGTTCCCAGGTCACTATAACTCCGATAACAGAAAACCCGGTTTGTTTTGAGACCTGATCAAGGTACGAGACGTATTTTTCGAAATTAAACTTTGGCAGTTTTCGTGTCATCTGCCAACGTCCGAGAGCTCTTACTGACCCCTTGAGGACAGATCGAAGGCTCCTTTGCCTTGCTTCGCGTGCTTCGTGCTCGGCGGTACTGTGGATATTTAGTGGACGACCTAATGACGGAACTTTGGCTTCAGATTTCTCAGCGCTGTATATGTCTCTCTTATTGTTGCCGAACATAGACCGCGATCGTTTTACTAGCCGTCTTGAATCCTGGTCAAAGTCTTTGTTACCCTCGTCATCGCTGTCAGAGGAGTCTGGGCGCTCCACCCACGCCTTCACAACTGAGACAAGATGTCTTATAAATACGAGCAAAAAGAGAAGTATTTAGTGATACAAACGTCCAAAGTTACGTGTCAGATAGAAAATACAAGTAAAGGTATGGTTTCATTTTCAACGTGCGAGCCTTTGTGACAAAGAGTTCACGGCGTCACTTATGTATACGTATAACGCAAGATATATATGTTATTCGCATGCAACCAGAAGGTCCGTATTGCGAAAACTGTGCCAGAGGTCTTATGTGAGGACCGAGGCTAGAAGTCTTGTAAAGGTCTGTACATTAGACCGAGGGCATAGTTTTTCTCCATACAGATCTCCTGGCCGGCAAATAACGTTTGCATTTTTTTATCCGGTTTTTCGTGTCATTTTATAAAAAAAAATGTTTGTTCAGTTTGACCACGAGCAAGATGGGAAAATTCCACCCGCTCACGGAACCAATCAAATTGCAGTATTCTTTTCAACTTGCCCGCTCGCGCTTTTCTAAAAAAAATAAATGTGCATACAATAACATGTTTACCATATTCAGACAATTAAAAAGATAATACAAAAAAAAGTAAACATGTGAAAGAAATTTGTGTTCAATCGTTGGTCATTTTTCAGTTTCATGGCTGTAATCTGTGTCGCATTCTAGAAATATGAATCGATTACTGGAGATTTAAGTGTCTTGGTGCATGGGCCCACCTTTTATGAGTTTAGATCCGTGTTCACATAACGATGACTACAAATAAACAATGAGAATAAAAAGTGCCTTACTTCTTGGGCGTTTAATGTAGCCTGCGTAGCAAGCGCAAGGGGGAGGGAAGATGGAAGCGATCGGGCCGCGCGGGGAACTGGGGAGCTTCCAGCTCCTCTTTCCCCTTGCTCTCCCCTTACGCTAGTGAAAATAATTTGGAAGTACCTTTGATATTGCCTAGTTACCCAGGCGGCGGTGTGGAGCGGGTAGACCACTAGCGCCAGAGGTATTAACGCATTCCAGACGTATAGAAGAAGCCTTGACTTGTATAAGAACACGTAGCCGTTCACTACAAGGGGTAGAATGGCTGACGCAAATAACAGTGTTAACAAAACCTACAAGGGAAACATCAACACAAAATTGTTTTTCTTTTTTTCTTCATTCCTGGACATAATAGCAGAAAACACAGAAAAGGAAATAGAAACACCCGTAGATATAACAGCTGATTTTACTTGAGCTTGAGTGAAATCAACTAAATAAAAAAAATATCATTCAGCTGATAAGGTTATTCTAAACTGACTTTATTTATTGTCGTTACAACGGAAAGAGTTGCCCGTTCCCTCAAGCCAAGCCAGTGGCTCATGTTTAATCGCTAGAGGGCACAGATCTCGGTGTGAAAATGACTTGTAGAGGGATAAAAACCGAAGATCCCGGAGAAAAACCCTAGATCGGAGTCAGAAGAAAATCGGCAAATCTTAGGCCACGTGCAAATCCAGGATTCGATCCGTGATAAACAGAGGTGGGAGGCACGAGCGCTAACTTCTCGGCCATCCTGACTCTCATGCATCAGGAAAACTGAAGAATATTCATGCATCAGGGAAACAAAAATATTCTGTAAAGCAATACATTTGTTAGTTCGACCACCCACTCGTCAGTCTAGTTCAAATCAATTGTTATGAGGGAAAAAGTGTGGTGATTTAAGTTCGGCCGATATACAGAGGAGTTCTGCATGTTGTTTTCTCATGCCTCCTTTAGATATAAATGTTATACTTAGCAATATCTCTCACAATCTCGCCACAGCCCTCGCAACTCTCTCAACTCGCGTGTATTATTCAGAAAGCCTCAAGCACACAACACTCAAGAAAGAAATTAAACACAAATTGGTGTGAAATACCATGCAAGCCGATGAGGAATCGTTGACGAACTTAACTCGTACTTTAAAGCCAATAACTGCCTCTTTAAAAGTCAAAAGATTTTCTTTTGACCTTAGTCTTGATCTCAACAGTTCTGTGCCAAGAGCAAAAGAATGAAACCCGAGTTAGTTCTAAAATTGATAGATAGAACGACGCACACGGACGGATAGTTGGATGGATGGATGGTTTGATGGATGATGGATGGATGGATAGATGGAAGGCCGGATGGACGAATGGATAGGTTACATAAGCAGTCCAGGACTGAGTTGCGTGATTGAAGAAAAATACCAATTCTTAATACATTTCACTAAAATTACAAAATATCATAAAAGATAATTACAAGTTTGAATATAACTGTACAAATCTTATCCGTGGTTATTTTTGTAGTAATTAAAGCACTATGGTTTATAAAAGCAAACCCATTGGATCTACAGTCGAACACACCTCGATACTCGATCATTGCATAGCCTGCCATTTTCATCACGAACACCGGTAGAAGCCAAAGCACAGCATACACGTATAACACGTGCAATGAGGCAACCAACCGATAGCCTTTGAGCGCTACATACACTGCCGTTGACAGCTGCTGGTCGAAGTCTACATTCAGAGCCTTATCCACTCGTAGGAGCGCATAAACCAGGGAACATCCGCAAACTGAGAAACCAATTACAAAAAAAGGCATCCTCTAAAACCAAAATAAAAAAAAACAAAATTTTAATTACTTTGTCAATACTGTCATTGTTTAGTTTTTCTATATCCTCGGTTATTGGAATCAAGAATTCATTTCAATCAGTATTGGTAACCAAACTAAGTAAAGTGCAATTTGGTCTGAAATCACATGCCAGATCTCGAAACTTAAAAAGCGCTTAGCGTGAGTTTAGCTTAAAGTCATGATTTAACTTGCACGTTACAAAGCTTGTTTCAAAACAATGAAAGTACAAGAATATACTGCTAGATTTTATATCCAAGATGTATGTCGTTCAACTTCTGATGTGTTAATATTGGAATCTTGAGTTCCGATATGCGGAATCCAAGCAAATAGAACCCGAAATTCCGGTGGTCTCAACCCAGGCAAATTGTATCAAGAACCCAAATTGATGGTATCCAGAACCCTGATGGATGGTGTCCGACACCCAGGTGGAAGGACTCATAAACTAAGATGTTGTTTTCCGTAACCAAGACGGCCGGTACACGGAACCCAAAAGGATGGTATACGTATTCAGAACCCCGATGGATGGTATCCGAATCCGGTTGGACGATATCCGGACCCCAGATAGATGGTGTTTGCGGATCCCAGAAGGATAGTATACGTGTCCAGATCCCAGAAGGATCGATGGTGTCCGGAAATGATTGTATCTGGAGTCAATTACAAGATGGATAGTCAGTCCAGAATGCAGATGAGAGCTAGCATTGGACTCAAGACAAGTACAGTCGGAAAAAGGTAAACTTTTAGTCCGAGCCGAGCTGAGCAAGGAAAATCAAAACCCAGAATCGTGAAATTTGAACACTAGAATCAAGATGGGTGGAATTTCGAACGCAGGTAGCTCTAATTAGAAACTCTGGGGTTTAAGGTTTTCCCAAAGATGCTCGAAGATAATCTAAAATGACTCGAACTCTTTAACCATAGCCGCCTAAAACACGTGTTCTAATAGATCATGAAATCTGGACAAATGATAGGCTATCAGTGATAGCTCAGGCCTCAGAATTGTTGTTATAAGAGACATAGACATCATAATTTGAATATGGAGCGATATGAACCAAGCTGTTTTGTTTTTACATGTCAGGATGCATTTGTTATTGCAATACTTTTTTACAGATGGTTTGTTCTTTACAACGAAACATCTAATCTACACGTTTCTAAAAAAAAAATCCCTAAAAAGAATAACAGAATCCAGCATCTTTAAGTCAACTTTTTTTAAACTTAGGAAACTATATGGAAACTTTTGCCCTTTTGGGCTACCTTTTAGAAACTTTTGGGGATTTTTGGGCATCTTTTCAAAGAATTGGGAGCATCTTTGGGACAATCTTACTGGGGTAAAGCGTCTAGCATCTACTATAATTACCTGGCTCATCTTACCTGCGCTATAAAACCCAACTTGAACTTAGTTTTCGAATAGTTACCGTCCTTTTCCAACTTTTTGAGTCCATTATTGATCCATGGAAGGGTTTTTGCGTGAAGTAGACACGTCCCTATACAGAGGACAAGCCACTCCAATAACCTAGTACTCGCCCAGGCATAACCATATCGTTTGTATGCCTCAAAGCCATCAAAGGCAAAGTTAGCAGAACAATTCAGCAACCACACAAATAGTGCTATTAAACCAACCAATGGCTTATGGGAAAAATTTAAATTTCCAGCTGGTAAAGTCAGACAGTTTACACGGAACATAATCTTACTGGCGGCCACTGTCTTGAAATCATCTGGTACTCCAAGTTTCTTCCACTTTTTTGAAACTATAACGTTCCTATTTTTCCTTGTCTCCATGTTGTCATTGCTTTCTTTTAGTGGCTGCACATGAATTATATTGCTGGAAGAAATGCCCATTGGAGCGTTCCAAGAGTATGAGGATCCGAGCTATGCTATAGAGAAGAAAAAGTAATGCAGTAAGCTATCAACGTGGAATTTAGGATGTAATTATATATAATTTCGTTTCGTCATCTGATGAAACTCTAGCTTTCAAATGTGTTGGCCTTAAACTATATCTAACCAAGCCCAACGTACTAACTTATCTGAGGCAGATCTAAACGATTTGATCTTAATGCAAATCTTATTGTATAAACATGTAAGCTGCATGTGATAGAGTAGCGTTTTAGAACTACCTAGCAAGTGCCTTTTTTAAGGTTGTTGTCCACTGATGGTCAGAGCTTCATAACTTTTGTTGAAGAATTTGGTTTGGAAAAATCAGTAAGGGGAAATATCTGCACGTTTCAATCAATGTAATCATTTTCAGAGGTCAACTCTGACAAGCTAGCTGTAATGAACCAAAGGCAAGTGTAAGTACTGGGTCAGTCAGTAGTGCAACAACGCCAAAGAGCAATATGTGTGGCAAGTGTAGAGGGACTGGGATTGAGATTGCCTGGCTTGTCTTGGGTTGGTTTCGTTCTCTCTCTCTTCCACTGTAGATGCCTCGGTAGCTCAGTGGCTAGAGCACGTGCCATGTGATCGGGGTGTCGTGGGTTCGATTCCTGCTCGGGGCAGTTTGGGTTTTTTTCCTTCTCGGTTTCTCTTACACTTGCCATATCATTGTTCGTTGCAGCATATAAGAGTTGACCTCTCTGAAGGTGATCACAAAAATCAGTAACAGTTCCACTTCTAAACACTGTTAGTGTTTGTATATATAGTGGTTACAATGTCCCAAAAATTAATAAAACTTCAAAATTTCCGCCTCAATTTGCTGGCTTTCGCAAATTGCTGGCTTTCAAGGGTGCGAGCGAACCTTTATGTTACGTAAGTATAATAACACTTTGATAATCCCGCAATGTATCTGAGAGTAATTGCTAAATCAGCTGCGAGCCAATAACAAAATAACAAATACTAGGGATTTGTGTTGTTGATTCTAGGATTCAACAAAAGCAAGAGTTTTGAGTATAAGTTACCTAACACGAGAGTGTATTTAGATAGGGCGAACTACAGTAGTGGTGACGATAAAGCCCTGGCAAAGATGTATAATTTTGAATACAGTTAAAAAAGCGATTTAAAATTTATATACATAATTTAGCCTATCAGCCTCCATTTGAATACCGCTTGCAATTTCTTTATGTCCCTCACCGTCACTGCTGGATAGAACAAGTGAATAAGAAGTAACACGGTTGATGACTTTTACAGCTATAAGACGATTGAGCTCGCACCAAAAACAAACCCGCGTGAAGTTTTTAAGATCAGGCAAACCTATAACTTAAAATTGTCTCGTTAGATTTTGTTTATAACTAGCTGGGGAAATTCATATTTTGTTTAGGGCTTGTGCAAAAGGACAAACCTTGCGTAGTTGGTTGACAATTTGGTTGTGTTTAAAGTTATTCGGTTAAACGTTGGCGCGACACAACAAAGAACCCTATACAACTTGTGTAAAGTTTGTAACATGAAATCTGATGCGATGCAAACTGAATGTTTGTTCTTATAGAAACTAAAATCAATACTTCGTGGGATTGTTCTTCAATTATCACAACAGCAGCCCTGCTGTGTTGGTAAGACTCTGTTTTACATTGCAAACAAATTGTGCTAATAGAATGTTTTGAAAACAATAAAGTTTCGTCCAAATTATGAGTATGTTTGCCCCATTAGGTTTTGCCTGTACGAGTGGTCAGGATTGTCCGCGATACAGCTTTAGACATACATACCTCGATCGACCAGATCATCGTTGCAGTTTTTCTCAGACTAGCTAAATTTTTCGTCTTTGGTTTCTGTGCCCATGTGGGTTTGAAGACAAAAATGCAAACGCATAATAAATTGCTTTCTCAGTTTAAGAAATTCTGAAACAATTGTTAGCGGAATAATCAAAGTACTAGACAAACAATACAAGTCTTAATTAAGCATGCTCTCTTAAGATGGCGTTTGTCCCTCGAGTGTATTTAAAATTCCATGGGTATTGTAGTTAAATTGCTTGTTTATTGAATCACCAAATCTCCAGATCAACCGATCCTGATCAATAATTTATTTCGCTTAAGCAAAGCCGAGCGTGATTATTTTTTGGCAAAAACTATTTGCTAAAAATTGATTTAAAAAAAAAATTCGATAGGACATCTTTAACACTTATTCTATTTAAATTGAAGTGGATAATGGCAGAATATCAACTGAGCGCCGAAGGCGCGCGGTAGATAATCATTAATCCACTTTCCATCGAAATTGAATAAATGCTTTTGTATACACCAGCGAGGCAACTGATCTATGGAAATTTCATTTAAGAAAAAAGAATTTGTTGAAAAAAATATACTTTTATTACTTTATTCACTCAGCTTGACGAAACTCACGCACGAGCAGCCTAATTTAAAACAAACTTGGTTTTGACACTTTGTCAACTACGAAATGTCGTGAATTGCGTAAAACAGAGAATTTCTATAAAATCTTTTAGAAACCCCGTTTTTATAGCAAAGTGTTTCAATATGGTGATCCCAAACAGACGCGTAGCGACTACTTCCGTCCGTCATTTAATTTCGGTGTCATTATCTACTCATTCGGAGGTAAATATTGTCTTACATCTACTATTTCTAAACCAATCAAATCGCTGATATATATTAAATAGTAATATCAAGATGTTTTTTTGACTGATGCAATTGAAGTTTATATGGGTAGTTATGAAGTAACTCTCAAAAAGCTGTTCTTCAGATTCTAACGATTTTAGCACTATGACCATACCATAAGTTTCTAAGCACAAAAAAAAATAACAAAAATCAAATTTCTAGAGAAAAGTGAAAGTCGCGAAAATAGAAATCCAATTTTCCAATTTATCTCAATTTTTTTTCCAGATTTAGAAAATACCAAAAGATTCATCAACATATATTATATTAAACTTTAACCGCAACTTTTGTTTATAAGCCATGTGTTCCAGTACGCAGTGCGAATCTGACATCGTTCCTGCCCCGTTTTAGTTCCAGCAACCCCCGGCGTCGATAACCTCTTCATACCGCGCTTTTCATGGGTGGGGGAAACAAAATAAAATTGGGGGGGGGGGGAGGCACAGTGCCGAAATTTTAACAGTTCGTTATAAAATCTGAGATTCCTATTCAAAAGTTGATGTTATTAGCCAGAAATTATTTGGGGGCCAGGGCCCTTCCCCCCCCCCCCCGGTTCCGCCGCCCATGTTTTTATGCGGCTTATGGCGGTTTTACTTACATAGCTACAAGTACGAATGGCTCCAAAATATACTGAACGTAAAATTTGCGTTACGTAGCAGCGTCATCAACCGTAAGCTCGGTACAGTGCGAACAAATACATCTGTCACCTTGGGGGTTGTAAATGAGCAAAAAACTTAGCTAAAACAACGCGAGATAACAACAATCAACAAGCCATAAAATGATTTCTTTTTTACTCCCCATTTCTTGTATTTCCAAACATTTCTTGTCCGCTCCAGTTCAGAAAACAACAGTTTCCTTTTCGAAGCGAATCCATCATT
>JAOBRD020529621.1:0-16851 GCA_027575215.2 Hydrozoanthus sils | reverse complement strand
GGGCCGGAGGAAAATGGGGGTGGGTCAGCAAGTTTTGAGCTTAGCAAAGGGGTGGGTCATCCCATTTTTCAGGCAGTGGTAGGGATGGGCCATGATAATTTCTGGCTTGGATTAACTTCATAGATACTTATAGGAAAATTTATTAGAGATAAAACATCATGTCACAAGTACTGTTAATATAATATATTATATTCTCTTCTATTTTAGCACTTATTTAGTTCTGTTTTAGTTCTATTTTTGTGGTACTAATTCTACATTTATTTTTTGTATAATAATAAAATTCTTTGCCTCGCAATATAAATACAAACCTTTTCTAAAATTAGCATTTTACAAACCATCAATACTTTAAAAAGTGAAAAAGCTGTACATCACATCTAGTTCATTTTGAAATAGTACCTAGAACTTGTACAAGTCAAAGTGATTTTTGCCAGTTTGAAATATTAACCTGTCTAATTGATCACTGAACAATATATATTATTGAAATATTTTATCAATGTTTTTTTTAACCTTTTAGATTGCATCTGGCTGTAACTGTATCAAACTTATGTCAGAGTATTGACCATTTTTGCTGATTAAGATTGGTGTACTGTTTTTATGTTGTATATGATACTCTATACTACAGATAATCAAAGGACCCCTTGGGTCAATTCGGAATGCAATGGATTTTTCCAAAGTGTTAGCATATCTATAAGAATTATCAACAGCTGCCAACAATTTAATGCAACAATCTATGGCAACAATTTATGGTGGCAGTGTGAAACAATTACACAACATTAAATTAACAGTATCAATTCAGCTGACAGTTCATACTTTTAACTATTCTGCTGATTTTTCACAACACTACAATGGCGCATTTTGTAGCTAGATTGGCAGCAATGGTTCGCATTCGACTCTTCATCTTCTTCATAATCATAAGTTGTCTCATTTAGATTATTGCAAACATAATCATCTGACCTGCCAACAGCCGTTGTCTCATCAAGGCATTGCCAAGTGAGTTGTTGAAAAAGGTTTAAGAATCAACTTTTACTTCAGAGTTCAGAGCTGAGTCTCAACAAATGATGACTTAGGCCAAACAAAATAAAGAAGACTGTGGTTCCGTTCCTAGAAACTTATTGAACAAGAGAAAAATCTTTGAAGAACAAACAGTGACTTCCGTGATTCAAATTCCACAACAGTTGAATGGCTTCATGCAGTAGACACAGAATTACTACAAAAAAATTATATTTGTGCAAGCTTTAATGCGATTTTCAGCATTTACTTGATAACATATAGATGCCTTCAATTGCATTTTTATTTTGGTTTCTCCGATTTTTACTGAATTACACTTAATGCAATAACATTTTTAAAAGCACGGAGTTTGAAGTTCACAAATAAAGCGCATATATTGAGTTAAAAGAATGTATCGAGTTTTTAACCAAAACCAGTGGTAACGAAAAGAAAGAAATGTTATTTTCAAAATTATGGCTAACTAAGAAGCAATAAAATGTTATAGGGTCGTTAAATTGGCGCAAAAAATTGTTAGTTGGTGTGACCGGAAACACAGACATCACTTTATTCAGCCTTACCTGCAAACTTTACTTCAATAGCCGAATCTCGATTGTTTTCAGTTCTTGTTAAAAATAACCCGCTGCCTAAGCAAGTTCTATCTCTTCCCAGACAACCTTTCACTTGATTGTGGAACTTAGCTTGTTGATGTGTATGAGTGATGTTTTCAAACGAGGGTAAATTTTATAGGACGAAAGATGAAACTTGATAATGTTTCAATAAAATGCTAGTCCAGTCGCGGTCCATTGAGGCTCGGGGCTAGTACTGGAAAACTACTTTCACGCATGAAACACGCTACTAAAGTTTAGGCTAACTTTTTTTCCCACTCATCACAAAAAAATTCTTTATGCTGGAAAAAAAGGATAAAAAATTTGAGTTGGGGAGGGGGGTGGGTCATGTTTATTTTCAGCTGTTAATTGTGGTGGGTCATCAAATTTTCAGCCTTTAAAAGGGGGTGGGTCGTGGTTTTTTGGGTTTCAGCTAGAAATACCTGACAGTAGACAAAATTGTAAACCCAGTAGCACAGCAACCACGGCGTATACCTTTAAGCCAGAGAGCAAGATTGTCAAAGAAGCTAGAAGGGCCAGAAAAGTTAGACATAATTGAAAAGGCAGAGGGACCAATACCCTGGGTGTCCCAAGCTGTGATTGTGCCTAAGGAGAATGACATAAGCCTGTGTGTTTACATGAGAAAAGCCAATGAAGCTGTCATTAGAGTAGAGGACGCCATCCGATACCTACAGTTGATGAAGTATTACAGTTGTTAAATCAGAGTACAGTCTTTAGCAAGTTAAATGTGAAATGTGCTTTTCATCAAATTGAGTTGAAAGAAGAATCGCGAGGTATCACTACCTTTGCTACGCATCAAGGACTTTATCGTTATAAACGGTTGATGTTTGGAATAAGTTGTGCTCCTGAAATGTACCAGAGAGTCATGCAACAAGTTCTGCAAGGTTGTCAAGGAGTGTCAAACCTCTATGATGATATCGTACTTCACGGAGCTACAAAAGAAGAGCACGACGAGCGCCTCAAAGCAGTCTTGCAAATAATTCAAGACAAAGGTTTGACCCTCAACAAAGAGAAATATAAGTTTCACTTGTCTGAATTAGAGTTCATGGGACATCTTCTATCTGCACGAGGAATTGGTCCAACATAGGCCAAAGTTGAAGCAGTTGTCAATGCCAGGAGACCAGAGTCAGTATCCGAGGTCAGAAGTTTTCTAGGACTTGAGAACTATCGTGGAAAGTTTATCCCTCATCTAGCCACAATTGCTGAACCTTTAAGGAAACTCACAAGACAGAAAGAACCACTTGTCTGGAAAAACGAACAGGAATATTCTTTCAATGAATTGAAAGAAAAACTTACAAGTGCTGAGACACTGGGATTCTTCGATCTCAACGCCCAAACTGCAATAATCGCAGATGCAAGCCCTTTAGGCCTGGGAGCTGTATTTGTACAAACGCAAAATGGTGAGTCCAGAGTTATTTCTTATGTTAGTAGAAGTCTGTCAGAAGTAGAAAGAAGATACTCACAAACAGAAAAGGAAGCATTAGCTCTTGTCTGGGCATGTGAACGTTTCCATATGTATATTTATGGAATAGACTTTAAACTCTTGACAGGTCACAAGCCTTTAGAGTTTATTTACTCCAGGGAGTTTAATGCCAGTGCCAGAGTTAACAAATGGGTACTAAGATTACAACCCTACAGGTTTAATGTGAAACATATTCCTGGTAAAACTAACATTGTCAATTCTCTTTCACGACTGATTTCTGGTGCTGCTGAGCCAGACACGAACAGTGACGATTATGTGCGTTGACTAGAGAGATACAGGAAGCATCCGCTGATGATGAAGAGTTATCTAATCTTAGAAGATGCTACAAGAGAAAATAAGTGGAACAATCTTCTAAACAAAAGGTATCTGTTAGTGAAAACAGAAATATCAGTCATAGGAAAGCTTGTATTGAGAGGAACTAGAATTGTCATTCCAGACAGTCTTAGAAAGAAAGTATTCAGATAGCTCATGAAGGTCACCCGGGAATAGTTACTATGAAACGACGATTACAAACAAAGGTGTGGTGGACGAGGTTAGACAAAGGAGTAGAGAAAGTATGTAAGACATGCAATCCTTGCCAAGTGGTCGGAGTGCCAAACCCCCAGAGCCTGTAAAGACAACAGAGCTACCAAGTGCTACATGGCAGCACTTAGCAATTGATCTAATGACACCATGCTTGCCATCAGGAGATTACGTGTTTGCTGTTGTTGATTATTATAGCCGATACAGTGAAATTCAAGTAATGAAATCAACAACAACTAACAAGATAATTGCAAGCCTCAGACATATGTTTCTTACACATGGATTACCTCTCAGCATAGTGACAGACAACGGTCCCCAGTTTATTAGTGATGAATTCAGAGAGTTCATGAAAAACGAAGGAATTCAGTATCACACTACTACACCTCTATGGCCTCAAACAAATGAAGAGATAGAGCGTCAGAATCGTTCATTGTTAAAGTGCATCAGGACTGCACAGATTGAGAAGAAAGATTGGAAAGAGGAGCTAGGAGCCTATTTAACAATATATAGGACTAAACCTCACAGTACTACAGGTGTAAGCCCTGCTGAGCTTATGTTTGGTCGCAAACTGCACACTCGTCTGCCAGGAATTTGAGGACTCTGTAGAAAATCTGGAAGTCAAAGACAGAAACAGTGAAGGAAAGGAGAAAGGGAAGATATACATAGACAACAAACGACAAGCGAAGCCAAGTGAGCTAAAAGAAGAAGACTTGTTGAAACAGAGATCATTAAACAAAATGATTCAACTTTTCAATCCGAAACCTCATCGTGTTGTGTCTAAAACAGGAAGTAAACTTACAGTCCAGTCTCCAAGTGGTGTTGAGTACAAGAAATTCATCATATGCTAAGATTTACAACGAGCCAAAGCCAATTGGAGATGAATCTTTACAAAAAATCTATACGATACATCTGAACCGGTACGACAACTTGAGGATTCATCAGAACTGGGCCAACCCCCTGATGACAATGAAGATGTTATGGATGTTACTTCGGAGGAGATTCAAAGCAAATGTGATGACAACCCAGTGGTGGCAAAGGAAGAAGAAAGACCGATGCGACCTATAAGGATCAAAAGAATGCCATCTAGATTTAAGGACTTTCAACTTTAAAAACTTTGAAGCTTTGAACTTTGAAACGTTGAACTTAAAACTTTGAACATTGAAACTTTATCAATAGTTTTAAGTAAGGAAAGAATTCAAAGAACTCTTGATTAACTTTATTTCAAAAAGAGAAAAAAAAAGAAAAGGGGGAGGAATTTTAGTGTCTAGGACAATATGTATGTAAGGACAATATGTATGTACATGTGTAAAGTTTATAAGCAGTTGTAGTGTGTGTGGGATTAAAACAACATGCCCATCATGAAACCCATGGTATGGTTTATATTCAGTTAGTCCGAACTAAATCGTAGAGATAGTTCAACAACATCGATGCAACTCTGAGTTTTCAGTGTTTCAAACGTTTGAGTTGAGATTTGTTAATATTTGCGATCTGTTGGATCGAGTCACCCGTTGCTGATTTGTGTCTGAAAAACCAAATTTATTCAGTACTTACTGTTGAATGCTTTTGAATTCAAAGAAACAACTGAAGTGCAAAATATTCAACTTAAAATGCTTCTTGAAGATGGCAAAACACGAATTCATAGATGTAAGCCCTTTAAATGCTGCAAGATGCTGCTAGAAGATGGCGAAGCTCAAAGGTGACGAAACGCGACCTCATGGTTGCAAGTACCCGACATCACCGTGCGTGCTTGCTAAAATATCATCCGAGATCACCATGCGCGCCAAGTTTTGTCAAGTCAAGAATGCTTTGCCCGCTAAAAACAAATTTTTTCAACAAATATTCTTTGTCCTTGTATGTATACACCCAGGGAATCTTAGGGTGCTTCCTCGGGTTTTGGCCTCTGGGCCAAAACCAAGGCCAAAACCCTGCGGGGGCAATTACACACCCCTATGTAAGAGACCTGGTGAAACCCAACCTGGTGAGACTTAGGCCAACTTTGGCCCTGGTCAGTTCTGGGAAAAAAAAACTGATCAAATTTTGATGAACCTTGTGAAAAATTTAACCTCCTTTGCGACCTGGTGGGATTTTGATACATAATCAGACAGATACATAACTGACAAAGATGTATATAATAGGCGTGTTAGTTGTTGATAAAAACAGATCAGACTCACCCATTTCCCATGGCACCACTTGCTGGCTTCATTATGAAAATTTTGTTTTTCTTCTTCTTCTTTAGCTCTCTACAGTATGACTGAAAAGCAGCATATCTGTAACACGCCAGCGGATCAAGGAACATAAACAATTTAAACATATCTTAGGACTATAGTTAGTTGTTTTCAAGTGGCCAGCTGGCTACTAAAGGCAAAATTTTGGTAGCCTGAGCACAAGTTTTAGTACAGTAGCCGTAGCATATGTTTTCAATGTGTAAACTGCACTACGTCTGCGTCAGTAGGTGAGTGCAGAAGAATGGTTGGATTTGTTTCCAATTTTTTTTGCTCAAGAAAGTGGATAAACTTATTGGTTCTTCGAATTAGTTATGATTTTATTAGAAACAATTTAACTCTTAGTTACTCAGTCACAAAGGTTCAACACAATCTTGTACCAGCCAGCTGGCTACATTAGTTCTAAAGATCTAGTAGCAAGCGTTCAGTTTCTGCAGGTTGCATCAATTCGCCTTCTAAAGGGGGCAAGTTCGAGCCCTGTGTCTGCGTAACTATCAGAGTTATTTCCACATGTACATAAGTCATCCATCAGTGGCTGATCCAGCTTGTGCTTTCGAACAGCAATTCGTACCAATCTTTAATGACTAACCTAGCCCCTGTCTCCAACTTTTCCAACCTTTACCCCCTACCTCAGTACCCCAACGGTTCACCTCCTTAGGAGTGCAAGAGGTTTCTAGAGTCAATGCCATCATATACTTACACTCCTCTTTTAAACAGTGGAACTTAATAGAAAGTAGAGAAGCTTAAACAAAGAGCTTTCCAAACGGTTGTTAGATATTTAGGGTAGAAGTAGGCTGATTGTTTGAGGCTCGTCGGCATTACATAGAAACACATGTAGAAACTTTATTTCACAGGGTGACCCATCCACCCTAGCCAGAGATTGGTGTCCTGACGGGCCCTGTACGTATACAAGTAACTTAAAATACAATTACAGCTGCAAATAACTTTGAAAGAAAATCAATTAACTACATTCTAATTACAAATGCTCTATTCATGATATTCATTCATCACACTCTACGTACTGAGTACAACTTCATACCCAGGGGATTTCTCCGAAAAGAGGGTGGGCAGCTCAACTCAGACAAAAACCTGGTGAATGAGGTTGTAATGACTCATAAGTTTCAAGGCATATACACTTGCCTCGGCAGCAAAGAAAACAAAAATGTAAAAAAAAACTAGGCTCATGGTAGGAAGGTCATCAGCAGATAAATGAAAAAGAGATTGCTACCTTTTCTGTGCAAATTAAAATGGTTTTAGTGTACGACATAATGCTTTACTTGCATTAATATTATACAGGTTATTCAGCTGTTTTCTTAAATCATAAAATAATACTAAAACTAGATTGCAAAACTAGGCACATCAGATAATGAAGAATGTGACTGGAAGGTATATTTGGATAGGGAGTGGTCAATTTGATCATAGCAGCATTTGGAACTGTGAAAACAGAGCAAAGACCAAAGACATATTTTGTCATTTTTTGGGTTATACAATAATCAATTGCAAGGATACTCGGCAGGAAGCACCCAGGTCCTTGGCGTAAAGCTGTATGCCTCAGGGTGAGCTTTTTGCATTCTGCAAACAAAATTAAAAGCAGATACTATCAAATACTTCTAAAATAGTTAAAGGAAAAAATGCAATATTAAACACTTAACAAAATTTAATCATTTAATCCTTTAATTCACTGTCAACATGAGATCTTATTTCTCCTTAATAATTTGAATGTCATATTATTACTAAATGCATGCTCGCTTTTGAATTTGGGCAATGAAATCAAATTTAGTAATGCCAAATACAGTTACTGTCAAATGAATCATTTAGGGATATTAATATTAGAATCTTGGCACACTGCAAGGACTGGGCCAGATCAAGCGGACAATAATTCAGACAATTTCACTCCAGAGATTAAAAAATTCCTTTACTTAAATTGAACATTAACCCTGCTAGCACATTTTCCTTTTGATTTTTTGATAATTTAATTGTTCATTATTGTTCATGGTTCCTAAACACTTAATCATACTTACTTATTATTCTTAATTCATTGACAAAGACAGCAGTCAGGCTGTGTTTTAACTGTTTTCAATAGAGATTTTTAATTTTCAGGTTTCACTTTGCAAGAACCTTGGTATCAGTGAGCTTCTATATTTCATAATTTTTGTATTAACAAATGTAAGAGCAAAACTTACTTGCTTATATTCCTTGCAAGACTATCTTTTCTGCAAATTTCACCCATTCCAGGAAAATGATTTATTTTCTAAAATAAAAATAAAAATAATTGTCTGTTGACCAACACTGTCTGAAAAAAAAAGTTGACTAACTTGAAGGCAATTTTTTCTTATTATAGACAGCCAAGATACTTACTGAAATTAATTAGTTATAAATGCAAAAGAAAAAAGGTAAGCACACCAAAAATTCGATATGGTAGTATGAATTAAGCCTTAATTAAGGTAATCATACTACCATATCGTATGAGGACAGTTTAATTTAGAATTACAAAGCCTAAGCTACTGAACTATAGCTAGCTAAATCTCGACTTTTATTATTAGCAGTTGTGCAACATAAAAACTGTCAGAAGAAATAATAATGACATATAAAGAAATTGTTCAGATCGGCTTAAAATACCCAAGAGCATTACTCATGCATCAACTTCCTCAGGTTTTCATAATCTCTCCTCGTCAGAGAGTTATTCTTAGAGAGCTAGTGTGCACCCTTTAATTACTTGGGCTACCTGTGGTAGACTGAGTCTAGGCCTGTGTATTCTATCTATCTATCTATCTATCTATCTATCTATCTATCTATCTATCTATCTGTCTGTCCATCTATCTATCCATCGATCCATCTGTCCGTCCTTCCGTCCATCCATCTATCTATCTATCTATCTATCTATAGCTATCTAATACTTGAACTGTTATTGGCTGCCAAAATTTCTATCTATCTATCTATCTATCTATCTGTCTGTCTGTCTGTCTGTCTATCTATCTATCTATCTATCTATCTATCTATCTATAAGTCTATCAACGATGTCAAAAGTGTGTAAGCCTATGCTACTTGATAGTCCCCTGTGTGAAAAGACAATTGTGACTTTTTTTGTTGACTAGCTGTGCATGCCACATCAGTGAACATAGAATCGATACTTGAAGAAACGAAAATTATTATCTATTGTCTAAATTGAACTTTGAAATTTTGAAATCTTTAAACTAGTCAGTGAAAACTGCAGCACTTTTTTGATGCCACACTTCCACAGCCACCCAAGTGGAACAACCACACAGAAAGGTTGTAAGCTTCAGAGCACATTCTTTGTAAATAAACTTTCAAGGTATGATATCAGTTTACATTTAATGTGACTTGAACAACTTTTTGGTAAGAAACTTAATTAGAAATATGAAAATCTTTGAGTCAATATAGCTCTAAAAATGCATTGAGCAGATTAGAGAAAACAAAATAATGAATAAATGCTGAAGTGTTGATGATTGTCTAATCAAAGCGTGTTACACTAAAAGGTCAACATTTATACCTCAAATTTCTGCTCTCTTAAATTCAGTTTTGTGGTGTTCAAAACAATAACAACTATGTACTATCAAAAGAATAAAATTATTCCGATGAGTGTATTAGCTTGTCAATGTAACTGTTTCTGCAGCACATAAATTTTTCTTACATGTGTATTTCAAGATACGAAAGTCATGAACTGTCAAGAACAGATGAACACAATTTCTCAATCTATTTTTACACCTAAAAAATTTTTGGCGAATAATTTTGGTGGCTAACAAGCCACTAATTAAAGAGTTAACTTAACTTTGAGATATTATAAGAGCCTCTTAAATTTGTAGTTATAAAGTTCATGCATTGCCACAACACTATAGCTAGTCACTACATTTATGTCATACTAAGTAGCCCAAGTAAATGCCTTTAGGTATCTAGTTTATTTAGCTCTGAGAATAACTCTCAACTCTCTAACAATGGGTGATTAAGCCCAGAAACTCAAGTAAGGGTAATTTAAGCCAATCTGAATGATTTTTACCAAGCTCTAGCACTGTTGTTGGGCACTTTTAAAGTTATTTGACAAAATTAAAATCTAGTAAATTCTAGTTACAATGATAATAATTATAATAAGCATAATAAGGGTCAAAACGTCTGTAATGATAATCGAGGTTACAGTAACTTTATAGATTTTGATCAGGGTACACAGCTCATGTGCAGTATAGACATTATTGTTTCTGTTACCTGGTATGATTTCATCTCCATAATTCTTTCAGCAGAAACACAAGAATCACTCCAAATAAAGAAACTGAAAAACACAATCACGGTGTAAACACATTTGAAACATTTCATACTGAATTTCCAGTGTATCTCATTATTAATAATAATAATTAATAATAAATAACATTTTGGGATGAACAACTGAGATTTTGTTTGATTGGATAAATAACCTCTGCACTAATTATTTCAAAGATTCCAATCGTTTCTCTAGTTTTGCTACGGGAAAAATTTATCCAATCAAACAAAATCTCAGTTGTTCATCCCAAATTGCAGTACATAGGGTCTACCAGTACACCGTTTAAAGTCAGATTCCGCAACCACAAATCCTCACTGCTTATGCACTAACAAGAAAACTTGTGAGGTTACAGTTCATTACAATAGCAAATTACACTCACTCAAAGATTTTTCATTTATCTGTATTGATCAAGCAATCTCTGGAGATCACTCCAAACAAAAATTAGATACTATTTTAATTAAGCATGAGGCGTTCTGGTCAGCTCAGTTATTCACACTACAACCTCACAGCTTGAACAAAAGACAAGAATACAAAAAAAATTGTCTTGTATTTAATACCATCAAATTATAACTAGCTTGTTACCAGTTTTTTCATTCTCTGAATGTAATTAGTCTTTTTCTATTTTACCTATTTTTAGATTTTAAAACTTTATTAATATAATATATTAAAGTAGTTTTAGCATTGTATCCATGCATTTTTAGCTTTTTATAACTTTTGAACTGAGGAAGGCTAAATGGCCGAAACATTTTTCAAGTAAAGATTTTTTGAATGTTACGAGTTGCATAAAAGCTTTGCCTTTTATACTCCAAATTTATTAATCTCAGCAAAGCCTAGCCTATATGAATCTGAACGGACCCTCGTGGCATAACATCTTTCATTGGCAGACATTATTGGAACTTTATATTATAATCTATATATATATACTAGAGCAAGCCCCAACCATCCTTGCATGATGTGGACTCCACACTTTGCACAATTGCCCCATGGAAGTACACCATAAAAACTGATCTTCCTCAAGTACTACGGTGTTGCCACTCCCTTCAGTGGGATAAGCATGTACACACTGTCCGCCATGGGTATGCCTGGCTCAGAGACAGCTCTTGAAGAATTGATGTGCTGGGTCCTAGGTGATTTCCTTCAAGACTTGCTGATGATATCTACTGTGGCAGCGACACCCCATGCCAGAAGAGCTGCTTGCTACATGAGTTTGCATGCTCGAGGCCCTTGACAGTTGTAGCCTCAGAGTGTACCATGTCTGTTCTGCAATCCAATGACACAATTATGGGGGATGACGATCTCAGCCAGAAATTTATTACAGCACAGAAAGCCCTTAACACCAACAAGTCCATTATCCTACCTCGCCAACTGATCACTTGTGGATCCTGACTGATGGATTGGTTTCCCAATGTGGCCTTGGCACTACATTATATATCACACGTAATGACAGTCTTCATCTTGCAGGCTTCTTCAGCGCTAAACTCTACAAACACCAAGTGACCTGGTTGCCCTGTGAAGTTGAAGCTCTCTGTATTGTGGCTACTGTATACACTTTTGCCTTTTCATCATTCAATGCAAACACCATGCTTCTTGTGTCCTAACTGATAGCAAACCGTGTGTGCAGACCTTCCAAAAGTTGTGCTGGGGAGAGTTTTCTGCTAACCCACGTGTTACATCCTTCCTCAGCACCATTAGTAGATACCATGTCACCCTCCAACACCTAACAGGCAATGCCAACTTGCCCTCTTGACTATGCAAGTCAAAACACTCCAGAGTACAATGAGTCCAGTGTCAAGTGCAATGTTTCCTCCATGAATCAGCAGTACCTTCGTTAAAGACATACTGGACAATAACAAACATTTCCCTTTCGCTTATTGATCATGATGATATCTACTGTGGCACCCACACCCCAGAAGAGCTGCTTGCTACATGGGTTTGGGTGCCTCTCCCTTTCGCTAGTAGATCAGCATGGAGTAAAATCCAGAATGAGTGTCCTGATCATGACTTGCATGCTCACTTAAAGCAGGGAACCCAACCATCAAAGAAGCTTACCAATGTCACCTATTTCAAATGCTATCTTAGTGTCATTTCTATCTCCCGGGATGGTGTTCTCATTGTTAATTAAGCATCCCTAGCTTTTCATACTTAATTTTAGTTAATTGTTGTCCCTTGCTCTGTTGTTAAGAGACTTCTAACTGCCCTCCATATGTATATCAAGTTAAATCACCCATCAAAGCACCATCTTCAAATAGTCATACAACGGCACTTCTTCACCCTGGACATTCCAGTGCCATTACTCGAGTCTCAAATTCGTGCCACACATGCATGTACATCCCTGAAAACATTTCCAAGTACAGTATCTTGATCTGCTATTCCTCAGAAGGCCCACCAGAAGTTGTTGGTACACCTTTGCAGCTGATATCATCAAGTTTTGTCGACAACTCATCTTGCTACTACAAGAGTGTACCATTTCATTCAATCCCTACTGCACAGTCACTAATGAAAAGCAAAATACTCTCTCCGATGTCATCTGCCACTATGTGTAGGCTTACATCAACTCGATGGCCCCAGAGCCATCATCTGTGTGGACCATGCTCCTGCATTTGTGTTTCTAAGCAACAGCGATGCCCTAAAGCTCATTAGCATTTCCATAGAAGTTGGCCAAATTAAAAACAAAAAATATAAAAATCCTGTCGCAGAAAAAGGCTGCTTTGGAGCTTGAAGAGGAGAACTTACACCTTGAACCTACTGGTGGTCCCCTAACCAAGGTGGGACTTGCAACTGCCACACCTCGTCTAAACTCTTGGATCCACAGTTAAGGTCTGTCCTCTCACAGGCTCTGGACCCAGCAAAACCAGTTCACTAACAAACAGATCCCCTTTACAGACCTCAATTTTATCTTTGAAGAGCAAAGCCAGTACCACACTAACCAACCTTTCAATGAAAAAATAAACCGAATTCACTATGAAAAAGTATAGATAAGTCTACATTTGATTATCTGTGGGTAGATGATAACGTTAGAACAGGAAGATTTTATCTGCTACCAAAAATACACAAGAAAGATTGTCCAGGAAGACCAGTGATTTTGGGTTGTAACACCAACTGAAAAAATATCACAATTTGTGGATGCACAACTTAAACCTCTAGTTCCTAACATTAGATCTTGTGTCCAAGATACCACAGACATGCTCTGTCAACTTGAAGACATGGGCAGACTGCTGAACAACACTATTTTAGTCACTATTGATATTTTAGGATTGTACCCACACATTCCACATGAGGAAGGTTTGCAGGCCATAAGACATGCTCTGGATAAACAGGAACAGAGAAATATTCCAACTGCAGACATATAGTGAGTTTAGTGGAAATAGTTTTGAAGAACAACAACTTTGTGAATGGGACAGAACACTATTTACAGAAGACAGGTACAGCAATAGGTACTTGTATGGTGCCATCTAGCCTTATGCTAACATCTATATTGTAGATGATCTGGAACAGAAACTAATTTCAGCCGCCTCAAAGAAACCTTATTTATGGCTTACATACATTGATGACATATTTATGATATGGACTCATGGTGAGTAAGCACTTTTTAAAAGAAGTTTCTGGGATTTATTAATAGTAAACATAATACTATAAAGTTTATGTGGGAGTGGTCAGGGGATAAAGTTAATTTCTTTGACTTACAAATAATCAGTAATGGGGGTAACATATTTACTGATCTGTATATCAAACCCACCGACAAACATCAGTATTTTCCATTAATTTTTTAAAGTTCTTGCCATCCCTGATCTTGCAAGTCAAACATCCCATATGCACAAGCACTGAGATTGAGAAGGATTTGCTCTATTACTGACATGTTCGATAAACATGCTGAAGAACTGAAATGGTATTTAGAGGCTTGTGGGTATAAGAAAGATGAAGTTGCCAATCAAGTACAGAAAGCCAGAGCAGTTTCTTGTATGATATATATATAGTATTGCAAAAAGAGAACAGAGAATAACAGAACTCTGTTTATCATCTCCTACCACCTAGACAGAAGGTTTGTGAGTCATACCAACAAATTGTATAGTATAACTACAAACTAGATTACAATTCTGAAAATGTAGTCTATCTAAAAGTTATTTATATGACTGTAAAGTTTGTGGCCTGCAATACATTACATTGGTTCTACCGCTATTTATTTTCATTTTAGGTTCAACAATCACAAGAGTAGAACAGCCGTGCACATCCGGAGTAAACATACTGGCATAGAAGATATGAACATTTTGCTTATTGATACATTTAGAAACTTGAAGAACGAACAATGACTTGAAAATCACAATTTCCGTAATTAAAATTCCACAGCAGTCGAATGGCTTCATGCAGTAGATATGGTGTTTATTACAGATATGGAGTATCTTCAACATAGTGGCATAGAAGACATAAACATTTTGCTTATTGATACAGTTAATGATGAAAAAGAGCTGAGGAACAAGGAAGGACAGTGGGCCTATAGATTGAAAACAATAGAGCCAAATGGACTGAATACAAACAAATTTTTTTATTCTCAAAATAGAAGGTTGCATCTGTGACAATAATGTTGGAATGTAAAGACATGCACTTAATTTCATTTTCAAATTTTGAAAGTTTCGTATCGTACGTTAACTGTTATTCTAATGTTGGCAGTCAATGTTTATATTCATGTAGACAATGGTTAATCCTTCATTAACCCTGAAGAAGGCCATTTAATGTGCACCAAAACATAAGTGTTTAAAAATGACAACCAGTTTTTCCTTTTGTGCCTAGTTTTGTAATTTTTAAAGTGTATATATCAGAATCACGGAAGTATGAGTGTTATAAAATTTGTCGAAAAAGATGAAAAATGTTGTTTGTTTCATTAAAATAGCTTTTTTGGTTGCTGAGATATTAAGGTTTTTCAAATATGTAAATTAGATAGGTTGTGACATCAAGCCAGGAACTTGAAAAGTGGAAAGATCACAAATTAAAAAAACCTGTATTTCTTGAAACACCTGATCAATGATCCTGAAACTTTGCACAAATGTTTTACTGTTGTTTTATGCTGTTGCTATGGCAACATCCTCGGTCCTAGCCCCTTTTTGTTTTGAAATAAAAACAATTTTGGCACCAAAATATAAAATAAAGTCTTCTCTTTTTCACTGTGTGTAGCGAATACCACATCGGATGACTGAAACTGCTTTTTTGAGTATAAAATGTTTTACAACAGAAAAAACCCGGAAATTTTAAATTTTAGAAATTTGAGGTTAATGATTAACGTGTTGCTATGGCAACATCAAAATTCCTATAGTTGAAAGTTGTTTGATGAGTATGAAGTTGTTGCCAGGTTTCAAGTCCATAGTAGAAGTAGTTCAAGAGATAACTGTTGTTTTATAATTTACTCTCATTTGAGTTCCTGACATGACGTCATAACCTATCTAATTTGCATATTTGAAAAATCTTAACATCTCAACAGCGAAAAAAGAATTATTTTAATGAAATAAACGACATTTTTCTTCTTTTTCAACATACTTTCTATTACTCTAAGTTCCATGATTCCAATATATACACTTTAAAGAATATCGTGGACCAGAAGATACTTGTGGAAAATATGTATATAAATATATATTATAATAATATAGTTTCATGATATAATTATATTACATTAAAGCTTTAACATTAACTAGTTTATTTATTTATTTATCTATTTATTTATCTATTTATTTATCTTAGTATTCATTTATTTATTTAATATTTCTTTTTTACTACAATCATCATCATCATTATTTAGTTTTCTTATTTTTAGTTTTCCCTTTCCAAAAATGACACAAATTTGTAATTGCCATAATTTTCTCCTATGTCACTGATATTTTTTTTTCCAGTTTTTCTTAATTTTGCTATAATTACCATATCTACTGCATGAAGCCATTCAACTGCTGTGGAATTTTAACCATGGAAATTGTGATTTTTAAGTCATTGTTCGTTCTTCAAAAATTTTTGTCTTGTTCAAAAAGTTTCTAATAATGGAACCAAAGACCTTATTTTGTTTGGCCTGGGTCATCATTTGTTGAGACTCGACTCCGAACTCTGAAGTGAAAATTGATTCTTAAAAGTTTTTCAACAACTCAACTTGGCAATGCCCTGACAAGACAATGGCTGTTGGTAGGTCTGATGATTATGTTTGTAATAATCTATAGCTAATATTGAGACAACTAATCAAGAAGTTGTAGAGTCGAATGCCAAATATTACTGCCGATCCCACTATGAAATATCCATTGTAGTGTTGTGAAAATTCAGCAGAATAGTTAAAAGTATGAACTGTCAGCTGAGGTGAACTGATACTGCTATTTAATGGTTGTGTAATTGTTTCATACTGCCTCAATAAGCTTTTTGCCATAGATTGTTGTTCTAATAAAATGTTGGCAACTGTTGACAAATCTAGTACTTTTGCTTACATTTTGGACAAATCCATTGCATTCCGAATTGACCCAAGGGGTCCTTTAATTTGATCTTGCAATGAGCTTCATCAGGCAATAGTAGTGAACGGCCATAATAGAACAATGTTCTAATGCCAATAACAGCCATTAGCTACTGTTGCCTGATGAGTGTGGTCATACTGACCATACGAAGTTACAAGCTTGTTGCAACAAAATGCGAAACTACAACTGAAGTCTTGATCTAGAGTTTTTAAAAATATTACTACTCATTAATGTTGAACACTGTAAAAATCATCCTTCAAAAATTAGT
>JAOBRD020529515.1:3311-16854 GCA_027575215.2 Hydrozoanthus sils | reverse complement strand
AGATGATCATTTCTGGTATGAGGGTCACACCTTAGAGCAGAATGAGATGATCATTTCTGGTATGAGGGTCACACCTTAGAGCAGAATGAGATGATCATTTCTGGTATGAGGGTCACACCTTAGAGCAGAATGAGATGATCATTTCTGGTATGAGGGTCACACCTTTGAGCAGAATGAGATGATCATTTCTGGTATGAGGGTCACACCTTTGAGCAGAATGAGATCCTTGACGGTATCAGGGCTACACCTTGGAGCAGAAGGAAATTACAGATTTGCAACAATCATGGTTTTTGTATTTTCGTTATTCAAGTTGAAAATTTACAACACTTTTCTAAAAATTGACTGGTTTAACGCCCTGAGCAGGACCGTAACCCACACTTCCTTGGTCAATTCTCATGCGTGTTACCAATTCACCTACTGGCAGCCTTACTGGTGCAGAAACGGTTTGAATTACAACGGGAATCATTTACCTTGCCATACTTTCCTGATTACCGGCACACAAATATTATAATAAGTAGGCTATTGTAAATGATCTGGATAAAGAATTGTTTGCATACAGTCGCGTGACTGCAGAGTTTTTTTTTTCATATCGTCCGACCTGAAACGTAATAACAAAACAAAGGAGTTTAAGAACTACTTTTCCTTCCCTTTTTACTAATATAAGCTCAGCGTTCAAGGCATGAGGAAAGAGGGATGGTTGTCTAAGATGAGCTACACGTGGATACTTATCAAGTTACCTGAGGATCCCGTAAGCCGGTAAACATAATTGGTATACCCGAAAAAGCCCCATGTGTCCCTGAAGCAGCCCTTTTTGGATGGGCCATACATATCATAGGTTTTGTGGGCATCTGGGCTTGTCCAACACTCTCCCCAGAACTGGATGCCAAAGTAAACAAAGCCTGCATCCTTCACAGCCTAAAATTCAGAGGAGGATACATTCAGTTAAATTGTTTCAGAAGTTTCGACGTCAAGATATCTACCTCACTCAAATCATACACCATTGCATTGATAACGGAGACACCTCTACGCAGTGAGACAAAATGCAATGCTCTCTGATTAATTACTGATTCTTGGGTTTTTATAGACAATAAAAAAACTGGGTTGCCTCTTCGCATTATACTTGTTACCCCTTTATTGTCGCTGGAGAAATCAAAAGCAAAGAAATTGAAAAATATCTGTGCTGGAACACCGAACAATTCCGAAAGTAACGGCCCCCGTTTTCGGATTTTGCCGTCAAAAGAGACCACTTTTATTGGGTAGCTGTTATTTTCGGACAGGTAAAAAATGTTTTTAACTCGAAATGGTCTCAGACAGAGAGGGCACGTTTTATGAAATTTGTATAGGTAATCGCATGGGGCCGAGTAAAATTAAGGATTAATTTCACGAGTGTTTTCAACTTTTTCCAAAACTGAAAACACAAAACAGAACTTATATGTATTTCTACTTCGGTAAATAGTAGAGACTTACAACCCTGTTTTTATCATTTAGCTGACAGTACTAGATCATTTAGCTTTGGTTGGTTAAGTTACTTCAAATTAGTTAGGTTTCGAACTATAGGGGTTAAAATTACAGTAAATCCAAGGGAGTTAGCTTCGAGTTAGCGGAGAATTTGAGTTGCCGAGGGTTCGAGTTATCGGGGTTCAGCTGTAATAATGATGATAATGACAGTGACGATGTTGGTTGTAATAATGCAGGTAGTGTTAAGAATAAAAATGATGGTAATAATGATGAAGATGTTTGTTGTTGTGATGGTACGGTAATCCGAATTGCATTCCGAAAAAAATGGCGGCTGCACATGTTACTACGCTGCTTTGCGCACCTCACACAGCTAAAAGAAACTCGGGAAGGTAAAAGTGGTAAAACTTCCCATTGTACTAACAATAGCGTGTGTGTGTTAGAATTGAAGTTTCCAGATTCGCACTATGCGTTTTATTGGCCATTTTAGACGTTGATGCGCTAGGAATTATGGGTTAGTGTACAGGTCGCCATCTTTTACGTAATCCTGGAATGGAAACTGCATGTTACAGTTGAACGAACCCCGATAATTCCAACTCGGATAATTTGATCCCGATAATTAGAACTCAGATAATTCGAAGCCCAATAATTCGAACTTGGATAATTTGAACCTCGATAAATCAAACTTAAAAAATTTGAGCCCCGATAATTCGAACTTGGATATTTTGAACCCCGATAATTAGAACTCAGATAATTCGAAGCCCAATAATTCGAACTTGGATAATTTGAGCCCCGATAAATCAAACTTGAATAATTTGAGCCCCGATAATTCGAACTTGGATAATTTGAACCCCGACAAATCAAACTTGAATAATTTGAGCCCCAATAATTCGAACTTGGATAATTTAAAACCCCGATAATTCGAACTTGGATATTTTGAACCCCGACAATTAGAACTCAGATAATTCGAAGCCCAATAATTCGAACTTGGATAATTTAAAACCCCGATAATTCGAACTTGGATATTTTGAACCCCGATAAATCAAACTTGAATAATTTGAACCCCGATATTTCGAACTTGGATAATTTGAACCCCGATAATTCGAACTTGAATAATTTGAACCCCGATAATTCGAACTTGGATAATTTGAACCCCGATAATTAGAACTCAGATAATTCGAAGCCCAATAATTCGAACTTGGATAATTTGAGCCCCGATAACTCGAAATTGGATAATTTGAACCCCGATAAATCAAACTTGAATAATTTGAACCCCGATAATTCGAACTTGGATCATTTGAACCCCGATAATTCGAACTTGAATAATTTGAACCCCGATAATTCGAACTTGGATAATTTGAACCCCGATAATTAGAACTCAGATAATTCGAAGCCCAATAATTCGAACTTGGATATTTTAAACCCCGATAATTCGAACTTGGATAATTTAAAACCCGGTAATTTATTCGAACTAGGATAATTTGAACCCCGATAATTCAAACTTGAATAATTTGAACCCCGATAATTCGAACTTGGATAATTTGAACCCCGATAATTCGAACTTGGATAATTTAAACCCCGATAATTCGAACTTGAATAATTTGAACCCTGATAATTCGAACTTGGATTATTTGAACCGCAATAGTTCGAACTCGGATAATTCGGTTACCTTAGCACATTTTCTAACGACCTCTTGAGGCTTCTTCCAATCGATTTCTTCACGAAAATTGTCAAGAAGGATGGGCATTGATCTTTCTGTTCTTTTGTCACGGAAGCATCCCACTGGCTCGAATGCTCTTTCGTTCTCAAAGAACGGATGTTCTGTTTTAAAAAAAAGTGGTTCAAAGGGACCTATGCAATAGTTTTTGGTGTCCAGCTAAATATCAAATATTCAAAAATGTTAAAAATATTCCCCAATGTTTTAAAATATAAAAATGTTTCAAACTAAAATTTCTAAAATGATTCCTCCATCCTTTAACCCAGTATCCAATAGTTTAAAACAAGTACTGCAGGAAATCTTAAAATGCAACTCAACCCTTTTATTTGAGCATTTGTTCAACTTGAATAATAGGAACGTTTAATGTCGTTCAAAAAACAAGATCACTTCCGGTCTTATTTCTTTGACGTCAGAGGGGCTAATGGCGACTTTATATTGTTGTGCTTTACAAAAATTTATAACGTGTCGAATAATCGTCTTCAAACTACGTTTACCTGAAAAATTTTAAAATCAACTTGATCTTCCAACGGACCCAACGTAAACGGGCAAATTTAATATTGTGTGGTTTTCTGTCTTGAAGCCTTCCGTTGCCTTGTTGTTGAAATGTACAAAACACGCAACGTCGAGCAAACCTGATCAAACAAAAATCTTCTAGAAAGCAACAACTTCTGAAATAGTGTAACTTCGTACGATCACATATCTTCTTTCTTTCATGGTTTATTCGCTTACACGTCATACTGTCCTTTGATTGCTAGGTCAAAACTGATAGATCTAGAAATTTTTGATATTTTATTTCTGTTTTCGAGAAACTAAGAATTAAATGTTACAAGTTTTTCCAAAGTTCGCAAATAAAAGGGTTGAGTTGCACTTTAATAGAGCTAGACCTATCTCCGAAGATTGTTCAAAAATTGAAAAAAAAACATACGATCGATGTGCACGAACGTCTAGCTGTAGCTCTTGGAGAGGTTGAACTTTTTACTCGAGCTTTAATTCTGAAAATGCTTGTTCTAATAAAAGAGATTACAGAGAAACTTTTTGTTATATATGATATAATGGAGCATATAGTTCTTGGGCGTCTTTTCATTTATTAATGTTTAAATATGGCTGCACGTCCAATAACCCTGGGCTATTGTTCAGATAGCTGAATGTTAAACTGGACTCAAAAGCCTGAGTAAACATGTACAGTTAAATCAAACAGAAACTGCAATAAAGATACTAGAAAAATCAGTCCGGAAATCTATATTTTTGCATTTCTGTTTGCATAAAGTGAAAGTTATATGTTTCGCAAAAGAATACTGTCAACGACAGAATTTTAATATTGAGAACGAAAATGTTATGTACCGACTTTTTTCAAATGACTCCAAAATCTAAGAAAATATGGTCAAGATTCTGTCATCTTCTTAGACGCTTATTTAATGACAAATTACCCAAGGTAACCTTTTGGCAACTTTCGATAAGCGTTTAGCTGTTGCAAACTGTTTTTACATGGATGAGTTCGGTTAGTAACAACGGCTTCCCAAGAAAAACAAAGAAAGCGAAGTCCTCCTTTTCCCCCTGAGATCAAAATGCTTGCTGCAAGGTTAACAGGCCGGAACTGAACTAAGTTTTAATCATAACAATAATCACTATGATAATGACAATGATTATAATGATAACGAAAGTATCATCTAAAAGGATAACCGGATAATTAACTATATTAATGGCATAATGTTGATTACAGTAGTAAGACGCAGAAAGTGCATCATGAAAAGAATACCTTATGGTTAAATTTCCAGACATTTATAGCGATTTTGTGTCATAAAAATTAACGACAACTCATTTTAGCAACTTTGAGGATTTTCTTATAAGAAAGGTATTTTGAACCTAGCTCTAAATGTGCCTTACCTTTATTCAAAGTTTCTGTGCGTCCCAGTCTGTTAAGGACAGCGAGTAGAATTATCCAAATCAAGACACTCTTCATACCTCAGCGATGGGTGGCACAAGAAACCTGACACAACACAAACAAACTTGTTTTCCTTTAGCTGAAATACATGATTGTTGTTTTTAAAGTTGTGCTGTTTTAAGCCTTACTTGATCTTGATTCGAATTCGTTTATTTTTTCATTCACGAATTCCCCAAGCACAGTAAACCCCAGTTATTCAAAGACCGATTACCACTAACCTACAAGGGGTTAAGTTTTTAATCCATGCTCGTACGATTTGTTAACTGAATTAGCTGGAAATGTTCATATTTTTTCCAATTCTAAACAGTGTTTGTCAACAAAACAAGCCTTTTTTGTGAAGACAACTGTTTGAATTTTTCCTTCATGCGACTTTCGAACAACCTGGCCCTGATCCGTGAGTGAAAAATCCAATTTTTAAGACTGAACTACAAACAGTCGTGATGCGAGTCTTTTAGAATTGAGCATGAAATCGAATTACCGCCTCCAGGGTACGTTATTTCTCTTTGTTCCAATGTAACAATGAGTTTTCGAAGTAACAAAAACGAAACAGCTACAGAACTTCTGAAATACTCTTAGTATGTACGTAGTTTGTCAGTCTTAATTTTCGGTCAAAATCGAGTTTTGTACATCTTTTTGTATAAGCTTTCCACTTGCAAAAATTAAGTTTTTAAAAATACTGAACCTTTTTCTTGTGGCCAAAAGCTTTTTGTATTTACTTGTAGAACTTAACTAGAACAGTAACTGAAACTGTTGTAGCAACATTAAAATGTGTCGAATTTTATACATTCTTGAAGAAAACAAGGACTTGAAACTACTGACCCGGGAAAAAACAAACAGTTAACTTTCCAAGGAATTTTACAACAGTTCTCATTTGGTTGGGCTTACCTGTTACTGCCGACTGAAAATCTTGAGTTGTACTGAGCTCGACTTTGTATGCCAAATGAAGTTAAGAAGTTACTTCCAGAACCCTTAATAACTTTTGTTAGTAACTTTCTAAGACAATCAAAATGTCAGAGACTTTTTCAAAGAAATGAAATGCAAATACTATCATGTAATAATGTTTATTGTTAAGAGGTTTAAAATAATCAGCGTAGGGTTCAAAAATGAAAACAAAAATTGCGTTTTTTGTCTGCCAAAGGACATCCGCTTAGTTTTAATTTTCGTTGCATTCCTTGCATGGTGTTTTTTGTTTTGAATTAGTAAAACTAATCATAGCTTCTGAACCAAACAAACACCTTTTTAACTTTTGGCTCAAATCTTAGGAAATGAAAATAGAAATTATAGCGAAACGTTAACGGTTTTACATAACTGTCAACATGTAGATATGATTGCTACACGCTTTGTCAAATGAATGCTTCGACTTCGTACCTTCCTCTTTGCACACTCTTTTATTTTTCTCGTTTGTAATTTTTGAGCTAGAAACCTTTTTATGCGACGCACGAAATATAGAATAAATGATTCTGAATTACCAACCATGGCTTAAATTTGAGGTTTTGTTCACTATCTTGGCTTAACAACAACGGGTTATTTGTAAAGTTAGAAACAATAACTGAAAGCGTCACAACGTCATTGATTGTTGAAATGAAGTTCGCAATTATCTTTGTTTGAAAGTACTACAGCTTTTTCAACATCTCCAAACTGCACGAATAAAGGAAAACTAGCAAACTGAAAAATTGAATTAGATATACTGCTTAGAAAGAAAGAGAAACTCTTCACATTTTCATAAGCTTTTGTGAGCTATGGTTCGAGTATCAAAAAGGCTGTGCTGCTCACAGTGTTGCTATGGATAGCTTTCCTATTTGCCAGGCAACTGATTTTACTCACCATTATACAATTCTTACGTACACCGAGAGTTCGCGGGCATCAACTTGTTATAAAATACAAAAAAAAACTGTTTTCATCTTCAAAGTTGTGAAAGCTAAATAAATACACTAACTTCAAAATTAATGTTCAATTCACGGTGTTTTTGCCAACATTTATACCAAACGTATCCGGGCATTTTCAAAAATGGAGATTTTTTTCCCCGTTTCTACCGTTTTCGGCCACAAATACGGAGACTTTTGAAAACACTATTCAGACTGTATGGAATTTTAAAAACGAAAATTTATCGTATTCGTGTAGACGGTCGAAAGCAAAGGTATTCGAATAGGATGACGTCAAAAATACACCACCCTTTGTGATTTTGTTTACTTACTTGTTTATGCCTACTTTCCTATGGCATAGGCCGCCTACAAGGGTCCTCCAGACATCTCGGTCCTGTCCCAGTCGCTCCAGCTGTCCCCAGGGGTAGCTTGCCTTCTTGCAGTCGACATCTAGGTCGCAGCGCCATGTGTTCCTTGGCCTGTTTGCTTCCTTTTGCCGTGGGGATTCCACACCATCGCTTGCCTTGTGGTGTTAGAGGGCGGTTTCCACAGAGCGTGTCCAATCCATCTCCGGCATCTCTGGCAAATAGCTTCCCCCACCGGCTTTGCCTGGTCCGTTGCCAAAGGGAACGTGGGAAAGTAGCGCCAGGTCATCAGCAAAATCCCGGTCGTCCAACTGGTCGTCCACATTGCCCACTGTATCCCATTCCGTCGTTCCGAGGTTGAGGTCTTTAACACCCAGTCGATTGCCAGCAGGAACAGAATCGGGAACAGCAAGCATCCTTGCCTCACCGCTGTTCTCACTTGGAATGCGTCCGTAAGGTGTTGGCCACGGACTACTCTGCAGGTCATTCCTTCATACGAGTTCTTGGTGATATTGGTGACCTTCTCTGGAACTTTGTAGTGTCTCAGCCGCTTCCAAAGGGTTTCTCTGTCACGTTGTCGAACACCTTCTCGTAGTAGATGAAATCAATGTATAGGAGGGAGTTCCATTCCAAGGACTGCTCCAGGATTATCCTCAATGAGGCGATATGGTCCGTGCAAGATCGTTCCTTCCGTAGGCCAGCCTGTTGATCCCGTAGTTGTGTGTCTACTGCGTCTTTCATTCTATTAAGGATGACTCTGTTGAAGACCTTACTTTGAATGGACAGCAGGGTTATCCCTCTGTAGTTGTTGCAAATGCCGAGGTCTCCCTTCTTAAGAAACTTGGCCTTCCTTACATTCTGCTTGGGTTTGCTCTTCCTTCCAAATTTTCTTGAAGAGTGGTTGGAGAACGTTCACTGTGTTTTCTAAGTCTACTTTCAGGGCCTCTGCAAGAATGTTGTCTGGCCCTCCTGCCTTGCCACTCTTCAGTTGTCTGATGGCCGTACGTATCTCCTCCTTGGGGGGTTCACCGCAATCTATGTCTAGGTCGGCATTCCTTGTGGTTGGTACTTCTGGAGGGTTCTGGGGGGTTGGTCTATTCAGCAGCTCTTCAAAATGTTCCCTCCACCTTTTTCTTTGTCATTCCTCTGCCGTGATGCTATTTCCCTGTTTATCATTCACAGGCCTCTCTGGTCTGCCAAATTTTCCTGACTGCTTCCTGGTGGTGTTGTAGAGGTCTTTCATGTTCCCGCGTTGACCTGCCTCCTTTGCCTCAGCTGCCAAAGAGTCGACGAAGGTTTTCTTGTCTGTCTTAATGCTTCATCTGGCATTCTTGTTGGCCTCGCTGTATGCCTCCTGTGCCATGACTTCCTCTGCTCTTGTGCGGCTGTTGTTCAGAGCTGCTTTCTTCTCCTTCCTCGTCTGGATCTTCTTCATGGAGTCCGCTTAAATCCATTCCTTGTGGTTGGTCTTTTTGGGTCCTAAAACTTCCTGGCAGACGGTGGTCACTGCTTCCTTTATTGTTTCCAGCTCTCGTTGATGGTTTCTTCTTCCAGCATCTCCTGTAGGACTTGAAACTTGTTGCTGAGGGCAAGCTTGAACTCCTCCAGCTTGGCTTGATCCTTGAGAAGTGTGGTGTTGTACTTTTGGCGCTGTCGTGCTTCTCCTGTCCAGATCTTCTTCAGCTTTAGCTTCAGGCGGGCCTTGACAAGATTGTGATCTGAAGCAGCGTCCGCACCTCTCCTGGCGCATACATCTTGCAGGGATCTCCTACATTTGCGTATGATGCACACGTGATCTATCTGATTCTCGGTAGACAGGTCCGGAGATACCCAAGTCACTTTGTGGATTCTGCGGTGGGGAAAGATGCTGCCGCCGATGACAAGGTTATTTAAGGCGCACAAGTCCGTGAAACTCTGTCTATTGTCGTTCATTTCGCCTAGTACTTGCCGTCCTATAACCTCTTCATAGCCCGTGTTGTTGCTACCGATCTTGGCATTGAGGTCCCCCATGAGAACGGTGGTGTCTCTTTGTGGTAGTCTCTGCAGGATAGCTTGTAGATGGTCGTAGAAGTTATCTTTCATCTCTGCTATGCTGTCATTGGTTGGAGCATAGCACTGTATGACGTTCATGTTGATCCTCCTTTTTCTGGTTTTGAAGGACGCAGTTATGACGCGTGGTCCATGGGCCTCCCATCCAATCAGCGATCTTTGCGCTTTCTTTGATAGCGTGAAGGCCACTCCGTGTGTGTGTGGCGCTCCGTCTTCTTCTTGGCCCGAGTATAGTACCAGCTCTTCTGTAGATAGTCTGGTCTGTCCTGAGCCATTCCATCTGGCCTCACTGATCCCTAGTATTGTCAGTTGATAGTTTCTCATTTCCGCAGCCACTTGCGCTGCTTTTCCTATGTCGAACATGGTCCTGATGTTCCACGTCCCAATTTAGGTGGTTGTCCTGGTAGAAAGGATGGTAGCCGGTGAAGTAGCTTCCAGGCGCTGCTGGCTCGCACTACTCCGCGTCATGTGTCCTCCTGCTGGAAGTCCATCCTCAGCCAAGTCCGGGGTGTCTTGGTTTCTCCTTGGTTGCGTTTCTGTAGCATTGGGATTTTTACAGGGAGGGGTCGCTATCCCCCAATCCTCCTCCTTACACATCCGGGCTTGGAACCGGCAATGGCGGAGTTGATTTATTCTTTGCTGTGCGGATAATCATTGTCGAGTTCTTCTGTATCTTCGCACGATTGATACTGCTCATGAAGCAATTCACAAACATCAGAAAAATTGGTTTGGCATGTCTTCCAGCCTATAGTTTCGCTAACGCGAAAGAATTTGTATTCGCGTGCATCTTTGAAAAGAAGCTCTACTTCATTATCTGACCACACAAACGAGTCCGTCTTTCCTTTTCCATTCTATTTTACTTGATTTTTGGCAGGGAAGATTTTTGCATTTCAACGGCCTAAATTACAGGTGGACTGTGCAAATACGATTTTAAGACGGTCCGTGTGGACGCGAGTTTTTTTCAAATACGGAGAAAAAAATCTGTTTTCGAAAATACTCGGAAACATGAGGACAGGGCCTTAGAAAGAGTCACAAACTTTAGTAAAGGTCCTTGTAATAACTAGGCAACCTCCCTCCCATTGTTCTGCGGCTTTATTTTTTCCCTCACCAGAATGTTTAGATTTTCATACTGAGAATACATCAACCTGCGTACAACTAGCGGAGAAGTTGGCGCATTGGTAAGATCTCTGCCTCCCAATCCGGAGGTCCCCGGTTCGATTCCCGGCCTAGTAGAGGACTGAATATTTGGGCGACCTTCTTTCCCGCTAAAGGCAACTCAGCTTTCCATCCTTCCGGGGTCGATAAAATGATTACCAGCTTACATGGAAGCGGCTCCCTGAGGCGCTTATATATGATTCCGGTCCGCTGGGGATAAACTGATCTTTGTAAAGCGCCTTTGAGCATGTACATGGAAAGGGCGCTATATAAACGCACCACTTTACCTCTTGAACATAGTTTAAAAATAAAAGACAGTGAAATTCCATTTGGAGCAATGTTTCTTCTGCACTATTATAGTAATTTATTCAATCGTAGGACTCCAAAACAAAAGGCAATAAAAAGGCTCGAATGAATGAACTAGAAAGAGTTAAATTAGCTTACTTGTGAAGGTACGGTACACCTTTAATATTTAACCCGTCAGATCAACGGTTTAGCAATATTGCAATTAGCACCTTTCTGCATTCCACGGCCGTTTACCTGCCTATAGTTCTAACTTGGATCGTTTACCGTGACGGGAAAATTGAAATTTAACAGTTACAATGGAAGACAACCTAGTAAACTTTGTGGAAAGTCAGTTCTTTGTGTCTGTCGAAATTCCAATGGAACTAATGGTGAACTACAATTCATACAACCCCTTTTCTGTCCAACTACAATGGGAATTGACGAGTCGTTACATTGCTCAGTACTTGTCTTTCCATGTACAGTCAATGGATCTAATAAAACACTGACTGCTGTACAAGCAAATGTAACCATGCATTTAACAGGAAAAGGGTGTGACCGCTACCCCTACCTGCGAGGGTCAGCCTTTTGACTTCTGATTGGTAGTTGCTGAGCCTCAGTCAAATTGGCTACATATCTTAGTGTTGCAGTAATCATTAAAAATAATGAAGGGCGGGCTGAGCTACAAAGGGCCTGCCCATTCAGAGTCAGGCTTATTTGATCCAGCGTGAGGCCGTTTTCATGTTAACGTGTCAGAAGCGGGTCTAGTCGCAGTGTGCCCCATCCCTCCCCCCCTTGCAAGCTTTTTCCATCATTCCAGGTACCCACCAAGCGGAATGCAACTCTGTTGATGATGGTTTAATATTCAACAAAAAACCCAACTTAGTTTTAAAATATTAACATCGCCATGTTCGCGATTCCGAAAGAAAAGGTAACAAACTTTTAAAACTATTGCTATAAAAATGATTACATTAGTTTCTCCGTGTAAAGAAATTCTTTCCGTATAAGTTTATATCCCTTGTTGGCTTTCTCTCCATAAATGGCGGCTCTCTCCTTACGAGGTGTTTCAGAAGTAGTGTTTCTGCACGGCAGCAACACAACAAGCTTCTTCCCCCACCCCCCTCGAGTTCAAAGTCTGCGCAACATTGGAACTTAGAGACGGCATCTTATCGCAATCAATTGTAATCGCACTGCGATTTGTAATCCTTCGTAAGCCAGATGCAATAAATCTTCCAGAAAGTGTTTAGTTTTATAAGGAATATTCCACAATTTTCTCTTCTTTTCTTGGACGTCCTAATCCTCTTGCAAAAACTTAAACATCTATTATATTTTCTAAAACTATTACAATCTTGTGCTAAAACTCATCAACACCCGCATTTAATCGTTACGATTCCGACTCCATAACTGCCACTCCTAATCGCCCCTCAACCAATCGTATGAAAGTATCACCTTTACCATACCAGTTGATAGCAATATCGAGAACTCACGCCTCGTATATGTTTTGAAATCGAGGGGCTTCTCATTGCGAAGCGACATTCTTAAAACAGTGAATATGCAAACGATGTAAGACTTGACATACTCGACAGCAAGCAGAAACTAATTTCTCACTGAATATGCTGTTGAGATTGAAAACCTTTGACACCAAGCGTGCGCACTCTCGTCATTTGCCGCAACAAAAAAGTAAAATTGCAAGTACCGCAGTATCTGTATCAAACTGACTTGGCAATCATCTCCCATTCTTCCCCCTCCATCCTCAAGGTCGGTGTCTCTGTAACATCAACCCCCTGCTCGCATCCGTTAGGGAATAATCCGAGATTATATACCCATAATTCCTAGCGCGTTAACGTTAAAACTTCCCATAAAAACGCATTGTGAGAGTCTGTAAGCCTCTAATTGACACAAATAGTGTTGTTAGTTAGCGATGTAAGGTTCGCAATGCATTGTGGTAAAATGTACACAACCACCTTTTTTCTGAATGGTCAATTTTACACCATTCTCCCAAGTTACTCAATGTTGATGGGTTTGAAAAGGAAAATAAAGTTGGCGCTTTCTATCGCTGATTATTAGCTGTTTATATTTTCTCTGTCAAAGCGTCCTCGTAAGTTACTGTAGGGGCACCAGTCACCAAGTCAGTGTCTTCAGTAGTTCGCAGTTTGTACTTGCGCGTGTAAAAGTCTGCGTATTCCTGCGGATAGGTAGATAAACATCAATAAACATACCACACATAACAAAACAACATCAAGTTAACCGTTTATTAGTTCCAAGTTGTTGGAATTTTGATAGACGTTAATATATGGTTCAGCAACTCAAACACCAAACGTTTGGTTGGTAAGTTATTCAAACTAGGTTCCATAGTTTACGTGATATCATTCTATGAGAATTTAGCTTTTATATTTAGTAGCTTACTGTCCATTTTCACAACACTTATTTTATTTGCATCAAACATGCAAGCATTTGGGTAAACGATCGCAAAGCATTATGGTAGGTAATTGCTAGCATTACGGTTAGTAATCGCAAAGCACTCTGGTAGTTTATCGCAGAGCATTACGGTAGGTTATCGCAAAGCATTTTGGTTGGTTATCGCAAAGCATTATGATAGGTTATCGCAAAGCATTATGGTAGATTATCGCAAAGCATTTTGGTAGGTTATCGCAAAGCATTACGGTAGGTTATCGCAAAGCATTATGGTAAGTTATCGCAAAGCATTATGGTAGGT
>JAOBRD020529514.1:22329-33955 GCA_027575215.2 Hydrozoanthus sils | reverse complement strand
AGGAAAGATTTTGACAAAATTTCTTCACCACTATTCCTCATTAAGCAAGGTCTATCCACTGGAGTAATAAATTTTTTCCTTCATATGCACTTTAAGCATCAAAACTTCAATCAAAATTTATAGGCATAAACAATTGGCTGGGTGCCGTTTTCAACAAGAACACATTGAAATACAAAATAATATGAACTTGTTACTGCTACCAATATGAGAAGACTGTTTCATGGTAAACAGGTAAATTGATAACATTAAGTCCTGTACGTAGTTTCTTGATTTACATAACATTTTGTTCCAGTTGCTTGAGGTTTAAAAATTGATGTTGTTGAAATAAGCTCTCCATTTATTGTAATACTGCCCCCTTCTTGTTTATAAACCCACTCAAAACCCCATGTGAAGTTATATAAGCCCAGGGCTAACTAACAGAAGAATGGTATACCTTGATTGGTCTTGGAACATAAATTGTGTTTGTCCCCAAAATAGCATTCAGGCTTGCATTTTCGCCATCAAACATTTGCCTAGCCTGGAAACACATACAAGCAGCTGCCATCACACATTTCTGTATAGGGTTATTGAATTTTTATATATTATATATACACCACAAAGTAAGAACAAATTGAAATTAGGCAAAAAAAATATGCTGTTCTCTGAAACTGTAAAGAACACTTAGTCAAAAAAAATTGATTTTGCAGTTCAAAAGATTGAATATTGTCCACATGTTAAGTAAGATTTCAGTTTCAGACAACTTAATTTTCATACTTTACTGGGGACATCCCTGCCCCCCCCCCCCCCCCCTCCGCAAAAAATCCTGGCTACGGGGCATAGTTTAGGACAATTAATAATATATGTTCATTTTATTGTGGTCATCCCTCAACACAGTAGATACAGTGAGTCATCTCACACATGTGCCAAAACATACAAGTATGCACAATATGAAAATCAAAACAGATATCACACCTCCGCTTTTGCGTTTGACTTGACAAAAATTTTGCCTTGGTCTGTGTTATAGCTTTGACCCTCATTTATACATCCACCAGCAGTATAACCAAGGCTCTCCCATTTTGTTGTTCCGAGTTCTTTCTGAATATACCCCTCTAATCCATTTTCCTTGCTATTGCAGGCCATTTTATGGTTTGTTGTTGAGACTGCTATGTGCTAGCACAGCGGATGCCCGCTTTGAGCAAGCGCAGCGATGCAAGAACTTTAAAAAAATGGCGCGCTTTCAATCTGACGATGTATGTAAAGGAATTTTTTCTTGATTTGCTTCGGGTCTTAAAACTAATGCAATATATATAACTGTCAACTGAGAAGCAACAAGTATTCTCGGGCATAAGCCCTTATACGTGATCAAGTGCTTGGGGGAGACGAAGAAAAGATGACGGGTTCGTTGATAATGTAACTGAAACTCCTTGTAATCTTTTGTGATGTTCATTTCATGTCAATAACAACGGTGAACAATGGAGGTCTTGGATCACAAAGAAAACGAATCTCCAAACATCCTTCGCAGACTTAGCTTAATGGATCCAGTAATATCAACTGAAAATGATGCAAAGAATGCTATGAAAGTACCCGGAAATGAAAAGATCGCCAGCCGTCCCACTAATGTTGGGCCTGTGTCAGGTAAATACTATGTTAATGAGTTGTTTAACCTGATTATTATTGAGATCAGTTGATGGAACAATCTTTATCCTTCTAGTTATATACATTTTTGAGTAGTTTTTGTAGCAATCGGTTGTTATAATTCCTGTTCAGCGTTTGTAAAACGAAAAAAAAACTGAATGCGATACAGTACTTGACTTTTACACAGCAGTGACACAAAATGAATAATTAAGATTTGCGATCAACTCAAAAGTTGCAGATAAGTTTTTATATTTACACACTCGTGGTCACTGCCAGTTGGGTGATTTGCCGTGTCTAAATTTAAAAAATTATCTGCAACTTTTTAGTTGATCGCAAAATAATCATTTAATTTGTGTCATTGCTGAGCTAAAAGGCAAGCACTGTTTCACATTCAGTTAACTATATGCAGACTACTGTAGTTAGTTGTTTTTTTATAGCCTTGACTTTGAAAAAATTACAATATATAAATTAAAACTATGTAACCATCATTTTTCAACCGTACACCTGTATTCAAAAACTTTAAAAAGCCTGGTTTATATTATGGGATGGTTTTAGCAGTCTCAAGCTTGTTTTATGATTTATAACATAGAGGGCAAAATTACTTCGAGCTGATTGGATAACAGCAGGGGCATTTTTTCTTAATTCAGGGCAAAATTACTTAGCGCTGATTGGTCGCTGTTACACTTCCGAAAATTTCCAAAGATTTTCGGAAAGTTTCAAAACTCTCAAAAATGCCTTAGAAACATTTTCCAAAGATTTTCGAAAATTTCCAAAGATTTCCGAAAAATTCTGAAGATTTCTGAACACCTCCAAAGATTTTCTGAATTTTTTATAAAGTCATAAAAATGCCTAAAAATCGATTTCAAACATCTTCCAAAGATTTCCGAATGTTTTCAGAGGTTGCAAAGATTTGTTTCATTTGCGAGAAATGAGTTAAGTTATGCAACGCATTGTCGTGGGATCCTGCGGAGAATGAAGAATTTTGCCCTTGATATCATAAACATGTAATCGCCTGGTTCCTCGAAAAATTTAGGATTAATATCACTTGTGTTTTCAACATTTTTTTCAATTTGCCCTTGTCATGAAGCAACTCAGGCAATTTTGGAAAAAGTTGAAAACACTTGTGAAATTAATCCTTAATTTTACTCGGCTCCATGTGATTACCTATACATAAAACCCCTAATTGAATCTGTTTAGGTCTGTGAACAAATTAATTATAACCATAACAGCATGTCACAAAAGAAACACTGTACAGGTCTGTACAGAATTTTTCCTTTTACTAAAAAATCATATCTTTATCGCACTCAGAGAAGATACTATTTTTATCTTTTCCTGTGAGGATATTAGTGTTTCCATGGTTACTAACATGATTAGCCAATTACAAGAGACCTGCTCAGGTACACAGCCAGTTATTTTTTAAAAAGTTGTGTTTTATGTAGGAATTTTATCAGTATCTATGAAATACAGTAAACAGAATGTTACATGGCCACTTGGGGATACAAATTTTATCTTCTTGTACTGAAAGTATCTCACTTGTTTGCTTCCCTCGGGGGGGGAGGGTACTCCCTATATTGGGATGGTAGGTATGATTGTCGTATTTTTTAGGGGTTAAAATTTTTTAGGGGTAATTAAAAGAAATCCTGTGTTAAGCCAAGAGCCTGGTATTTTTTAGGGTTGAAAAACCCCAAGCTATTGGACTGCTTGCAGTCCCATGTTTTAGTAAATATGCATACTGATAAGAAGTTAAGACAAAAGCCTTTTGGAGAATGTCCTATTATGCATATGCCTTTATTTACTGCATATCATGTTCAGCACAATAGTACAGGGGGAGACTTAGTGCCAACCTGCTTGCTACCCAGAGAAAATTTTCAGCTTTCAACTGGTATTTTTTAGGGTAATTTTAAAACCGAGAGGTATTTTTTAGGGTGGAAAATTTGAATTCCTTGGAATTTTTTACGGTATTTTGGGGACTTTCTCGACGGTCATCTCTACCCTTTTGACAACAAAGTACCCCGAAGTACTCACGCACTCATGAGAGATACTTTCAGTACTTGAAAATAAAGCTCATATCCCCACACAGCCATGTATTATCTTCTGTTCATGAATTAATGTTGAGCAAAATGATATTAATACTAATTAATTGGTATTCCTGTTTTATTTTAGAAAAGACATTTCAGCCAGCAATAAAGACAAGTAATTCTTCTTCTTCAAAGTCTAAAGACCAAGTACAACTGTTCCAAAAATTTAGGCAGTTACGCCAATGGCAGCAACAACAGCAGGAAAATATGTTTATGCAGCAACAGCAACATTTGGAAATTTTACGAAGAGAGCAGGATAAATTACAGAGAATGATTGCAACTCAAAAGTTAATGCATCAACAGCCGAGAACAGAACATGAATCTGTGCAGCAGGTTGAGTTAAGACCAGCTGTCGGTGCCCCTCAAGTCCTGCAACAAAACAATGGAAATTCTTTTGGTAAAAGTCATAATTCAGGAAGCCAAAATACTACAAATGTTTTAGCCAGAACTGAACATTCTGATCAAAGCAATGTTGAAAACAATGGTATTCAAGCAAGTAGTGATTTCATTTTTTCTGACAAATTTGGCTTAGACCCTTCTTATATGAGTAGCATAAGAACAAAGATGGCAGGGCAAAGTGAATATGATTTACACCAAGACCTCAGTCTATCACAAAGAGACAGGGTAAATGAGATGAGTATACTGTCTGCAGTACCTCAAACCCAACCACTAAAAAGAGGTACATCAGAATACATTAGTGATTTAGAAGTTAAGAATGTTGCGGTTCCAGTTAAAGCAGCGAGTGACATACCAGCAATGGGGAAAACACAAAGTTTGGCAGGAGAACTTGTAAATACAGATCAAAGGGCATTTCCTGTTTTTTGGCAGTCAGGAAACCTTGCTCTTCCTCTTGCAAAAATACCTCAAAATTTTAGCATTTCAGGCATTGAAAACACACAAACAGTGGCTCATCGAATGCAGCTTCAACAAGCTCTTCCATTACAGCAGAACAACCCAATATCTGGCTCCAATATTGTGTATCAGGTTTGTCCCAACCACTTATATTAGTTTGTAAAAAATAAAACTTTTCAAACACTGGATAAAATTTAAAACTTGATGGAGCTTTTGATTGCCTCTGCAAATATTGACAGATATGGTAACCTCAAATGGAGGCAAGGTTAAGCCAAGTGAACTTTAAGTAGGAGTGCCAGGTGGAACCCCTAGGGCCCCTTGCTTGCAAGTTTGCTATATTAACTGTATTTATTTACTAAAAGTAACAACTGCAATAATTTTCATTTAAAAAAATGATGAGGCTTGTTGAAGCCACTTTAATCTTTAAAGCCATCCACTTCTAAACAAAATATTTGTCAAGAGAATGGACCAGAACACCAGGCTTGCACAATCTTTCTTGATGACAAGTCTGTTGTTGTTTTTTTTCTTACTGTTCAAGATTGGATAAGAGTTGGAAGTTAATTTTTATTTCAATAAAGTTTATTTTTATCCAAACAGCTCCATCCCACTCCAGCAGTGTCTGTATACTCCTCACTCAACAGCAGTGTAGGTAACGCCATCATGGAGGATAGGAGGACACTTCCTCCAGTCTTAGCTCCCCATAGTGATGTCGACTCCCAAAGTGAGATCTCGGAGGCTGACACTCTCAGTGGAGTGTATCCATTAAGGGACACTGCATCTGAGGGGAGTTTTGATGGTGATTATGAAACAAGGTGTAATGAAGTACAGATAGAATCTAATTTTGTAGAACCGGAGGTTGATAATGGAACAGAGGCACCTGCAAGAGATGTTGATGTTGGTGAGATGAGTCAAAATGATGGGCATGCAAAAGAAGAAATGCAAAAAGAAACTGCAACAATTTGTCAGATGGTAACTCCTGCTGAACAAGTGGAAAACTCTGACAAAGTATTGGAACAGGTACATACATGCACAGTATAAATTTTTAAACTCTTTGCGTATGTGTCAACTTAACACAAATGCCTCTAGATTTTTACAGTGGAGTTCCATAAATATGTAGTTACCAACAGGCCAGAAAAAGTTGGCAGAAAGTATAAACAGGGTGGCTGTAAGGCCAGCAACCAAAAAAAGTGTCGGACTGTATTAACAAGGCAAACTTAGCCACCATGCAATCTATTAGTTTAACTTGCAAAGATATTGTAGTGTTAGTATTCATTCTTCACTAATCTCCACCTCTATGTAACTTGTGTATGTTATATAAAAAGTTTTATGTTTACTGACTGTCATTTTCAAAAAGCCAAGCCATCCTTAATCCTTAAAGAACAATTTCATGTAGAACCTCATCTCTGCCTGAAAAAATTACTCCTTTTAACACAAAATGATACCACTGAAGGACTACTTTTCTTCCTCTCTTTCGTTTTTATCACATTGAAGCAGCTTTTGTCTTATCTTTATATGCAACTGCTTTTTTGTTTTTGTTAACATATTCAAAAAATAGTGAGTAGAATATTAATAAAATTAAAAAATAAAACAAAACAAAAAAAACAAGGTGACCAAACAGCATAATTCCACCATAACTATCTTCTAGGAACAACCAAAATATAGAGCCACATTTTGTCATTTGTTATAAAAAAATTAAGTATATATCAAGTATAAAAAATTGATGAATGTAAGATTTTGCTCATTACATATAGTTGAAAACCCTGGAAACTTTCCTAGCATATTTTAAACAAGAATCTGGATCACAGACATTTCTCCAATGGATCTGCTCCATCAGAAGCAACTTTAAATGTAGTTTGAACTTTCAGACTGGTTTGCCCCACTGCCATACTTATTACTAGTATTCTTTTGTTTAGTTGTAACATATCTTTTTATTCTTTCATTTAGATCAAAACCAGTCCATCCAACACTGAGGAAGATAGACCAATACAACCTGGAATTGGTAAGTTCGTTTTGAAGATTCATAGAATCACACTAATTAGAGTATATAGGAATGAACAAGATTGTTAAAATCTTTAGCATACTTTGCTTGGGAATAACCCCCCTTCTAATATTTATACTTTTGTTGTATAAAACTTACATGCACAGCAAACAATGGAAAGATTTTTTTTAATTTCATCTCCTGCTCAAAATCTTTGAATTCTGCTTGGTAGAAAGTTGAAGAACCTCTTAGCAAAAACAGTTACAGTTATCAGTAGCTGACTTTTCTTTCTTGTTTTTTGGAGAGATGATCCAAGACTTTTCCTCAAACTGGTAAATTGATCGTAAATGACTTGTATGTACTTGCTCTTGCACTAGAGTCCTCAATGTTGCTGGACTTCATAAATGTTTTGATAAAACTTCGATTTGTTGTTTTAGGTGCTGGAGCAACTTCCTTTGAGGATCTGTTGGAGAAGCAATTGGAACTGGAGTATGTAAGTGACCCAAATCAAAACAGCTGTTTGTTCCTAATAACCAATTAATTTGCAAGTATTTACAAAACTTCCCTTTGCACTGACAAATTTTTTGTTAACTGTATTTAAGGAGAAAACTAACAAGGATCTGGCCAAAGCACCCTGCAGGGTTAACAAACCATTTTTGAAGAAAGGACAGGGACTTGCAAGATTCCGACTGAAACCAAAGGCAGTTAAATTTCAAGCGAAAGGCACCAAAGATAGTTCTATCAAGCGGCGAGAACCAGTTAGCAATGCAAGTAATACTAGTAAAGAACAAGTGGCTGATAATGTGCAGTTGAAAAGCAAGCACCAAGATGAAAGCCAGATTCAGCTAGCTTTGCATAAGGTTATTAAATAAATTATTTAATCATGTTCAGAAATATTTAATCATAACATTCTGCAGTTTAACTACATTTGGCTGCTTCGCTGTTTTCATCAATTCTTGAGATATATTTATGCCGTTCATGACAAACCACAACACCAGAGCCAAGTTGTTCAAAGCCCAAATAGCATTAACCCAGAGTTAAGTTCTTGTTTCCAATCTGATTAGTGCTGTAGTTTTGGAATTGACAAATCTTTTCCGTGGATAAAAGAACCGTGAATCTTTTTAATAGAAGAAATTGCTGCTTGAATTTTGGTTCAACCCAGGGTTAAAGTTAACCAGCCTTTGAACAACCCAGCCGAGGTCGTTACTCTTTTATTCTAATCAAAGTTAATCTTATGATCAGTTTTTGTGGTGTCGTTGCATGCACGGATGCGCCGTGTTAGATGAATCTTGTCTCACCTCCTACTCCTTGGAAAAAGTTGGTACAAATGTACATTGATAATGCAACGGGAGGAGTATATTAGACAAGAAATGTGTCTAGCAAAAACACGGTTAAAGCTCTTTTTATGAATATCAGTTAAGTAAGGTACATCATCTTCTAACGGTATGAGAAAGCATCTTGTACCAACCTGGACTAGCAGCTACGACAAGTCAAATAACGTATCTAACACAAGAAATTGGGTCAAGCATTTTGCGGCGTGTCAGGTAAGCTATGGTGCTTCCAACTAACACAGACAAAGCATCTTGGGATTGTGGAAAGTAGAGTCTTTCAAGAAGTCAATAAAGGTACCCTGCTGTAACAAAGTAGTTGATTAGTCAACATTTTAGATACATTAGTGCATACATAGATCTTTTCTAGAAACAAGAGCTTGGACCGTTTTTGTGGTTCAGACCTGCAGTCTTTCAGCTTAAAATTATAACTGGACGAGGCCGTGTCAATTAGATTTTGTCCTGGATAGTTCTGTGTTTCTGTATAGTTTGATCAATTCCTTTCCTTGCAGATGACTAGAAAGTTAGCAGCGAAGTCTGCTCCTGCTGTCTCCGATGCTGTGCCGTCAAACAAACAATCTTTTGGTAGCAGTGTGTTTGCCTCTCGTGTTATCGGTCCGTTCAAACCAGCAGTGCCTTTCACGGCAACAGATCAGTCGCCACCAATATCCGCAGCACTTGTAAAGACGACCATTTCCCCTACTACCAGGTGCTAATGGAATCAACTTTTTAATCATATTTTTAGGCTTATCTTATTTTCTTTCTTTGAAATGTGCCCTTAACGATGGAGCAAAGTGTTTTAGTTGTTACAATAAGGCAATCGCAAAATTTGCAAGTTTTTAGAGTCACTGAGTGTTAACAATAGGGAGATTTAGTATCGCGTGTACGCGAGACGCGAACGTGAACTGTGATCACGTCAGCAAAATTTTCCCGGGTGGGCCGTTTCACGTTGCCGTACGTACGCCAAGGTGAGGGTCTTCGCGTTTGATATTTACGTGAGATTTTTTTATCATTTTTAAGCATAAAAATAGATTTTAAGTCGTAAAAAAGGTAAAAGGATGTTTTGCTTAATGTTCAGTTAGCTAGATTGAAGAAAAAACACAAAAAATTGTTCAGATAGTGCAAATTGGCAATTTTCATCAACGGGAATCAAACAATTGTTAATTGTGACAAACAGTACGTATAAAATATTTTTTTCTTTGCTAATATTTACTTCAGAACAAGATTTTAATTGCTTTTAATTTACTCGACACTAGTTTCCAGTCTAATTCGATTCTCTCGTGTGTTTTCGCGTGAAGCTCACGTCCAACGTAAAGCTAAAACCAAGAAAACAAGACAAATATACAGCAAACGGCGGACGGCAAATTGACGTTTGCCGTCTCGCGTATACGCGGTGCTAAATCTCACTATTTACAAGATGTTAACACTTGTTGATAAACAGAAACTGGAAGTCCCTACAGTTTCCTTATTAGTTTCTTTTAGTTGATCTTCTACTTCTGCGTACTGTTGTTCTATTCGGGCAGACCTCTCTCCATCATTTCGAACTTAGTGGCCGTGCCCTAATATCCCATATTTGTTACCAAATAGACGCTTGGTTAATGGAGTTGTAACTGCACCGATCCGTCATGTAGAGTTTGGGTTTAGCTCCCAGCTAAATCCTGGCTCAAATTCATAAAACAACGACATTAAAAGGTGTTGTCTTTGCACAGAGGTATACAAGCAGACAGACCTTCATGTCGTCCTGGGCAAACAGTGCAGTTCCTTTCTCTTTACCTACTACTGGGGGACTTTGGGTGACATTGGTAATTTCTTAAATCTGGATTATCATGGTTTGCGTTTCGCGTGAAAAATCCGCAAAACCACTCAATGAGTTTTGTACAAACATCAATAAGAGTTGACTCTTTTTGTTTATAGAAATGATGAAGTAGGCAAGAAAAAGCAAACGCAGATGCTGTCGAATTTGTCAGTCAGTTCCTCCTTGCAAGAAAAGCTGCATGAGTGGGAAAAGAACAAGGAGGTAATACGTGATCCCCCAAGCTTTTTAATCTGTTGTCAGAATAATGGGGTTACAGATTCGTAAAAATGCGTGTAAATGTACTCAAAACAGTGGGATGACATGAAGAGTGATGCATATGACCATTCCGAAAAACGTAGCGACCTGTACATTTACCCACAGTTCTATGTGCATTAAAAACCTAAACCTGCTTATATAAACGCTCAAAGATAATCTGTGTAAATTTCAAATTGACGTTCAAAGTGTTGTTAGTACAAGGAAGACTTTCACCAGCTTTGGCCTTCTCTGAGTTTCGTTTAGTGGTGTTTGGTCCGCACGGCGTTGTGGTGAAATGTACAGCCGCCCTCTGTTTTGGAATGATGAATTACTGTAATTCCACAAACAGGTCTGTTATTGGGAAACAATCATATATCCCGAATTGCCAGTGATAGTTATGGTTAAATGACTAAACAACTGACCTCCATTGTTGCTGCTTTGTAGTTGGAAGAAGAGGAGTTAGAAGAATTTGAAATGCTGGAAGAAGCAGCCGCCAACTCATCTCTGTCATCCAACTCCTCTGTCGTTGTGCGCATGCTTGCAAAGGCTAAAGGAAACGTGCCTAATGCGAGACGGGAGGGACGACTAACCAAAAACGCAAATATGCTTCATAGTGGTATGTTAGGCCTTCACTATTTCTTGAAAAGGGGTGCTAAACCGTAGTAAATTTCACAAACTTGGGACTTTAGAGGACTCGAAAAACGTATACGAAATGAGAAGGACTTTCCCAGTGTTTTGGTGTGTCAGTTGAAGGAATCTCTATACTTAACTAAAATATGAATTGCTTGTGATGATTTGGCTATAAGCAATTGTTACTATGTTGCTGTCCTTTTATTGGCTGTATTTATCTTGTTGAAAAGCCTGAAAATTTAAGTACTCCTAAGATTCCAGACCTTGCAAGGGTGACCCAACATCTTTAAAAAAACCTGGAATGAGTGGGTTTAATCCATTGTCAGCAACAGGACAATCCAAAACGAATTTTGTTCTTGTTGTTTTTGTTTTGTCAAAACGTGCTCGCAGCATTGATTTGGTTACCGAGCTTCAAGTTTTGGTCCGAGTGTACTACGTTTCTTGAATTAGTTGGGGAAGGTCTTCATTAGTGCGGGTTGAAAGGTCTAAAATTCCATAGTCAGGGAAGGTCTTCACTAGTGCGGGTGAAAGGGTCTAACATTCCATAGTCAGGGAAGGTCTTCATTAGTGCGGGTGAAAGGTCTAAAATTCCACAGTCAGGGAAGGTCTTCATTAGTGCGGGTGAAAGGTCTAAAATTCAGTAATCAGGGAAGGTCTTCATTTGTGCTGGTGAAAGGTCTAAAATTCCGTAATCAGGGAAGGTCTTCATTAGTGTAGGTGAAAGGTCTAAAAGTCCATAGTCAGGGAAGGTCTTCACTAGTGCGGATGAAAGGTCCAAAATTCCGTAGTCGTGGAAGGTCTCCATTAGTGCGGGTGAAAGGTCTAAAATTTGATAGTCAGGGAAGGTCTTCACTAGTGCGGGTGAAAGGTCTAAAATTCCATAGTCAGGGAAGGTCTTCATTAGTGCGGGTGAAAGGTCTAAAATTCCATAGTTGGGGAAAGTCTTCATTTGTGCGGGTGAAAGGTCTAAAATTCCGTAATCAGGGAAGGTCTTCATTAGTGCGGATGAAAGGTCTAAAATTCCATAGTCAGGGAAGGTCTTCATTAGTGCGGGTGAAAGGTCTAAAATTCCACAGTCAGGGAAGGTCTTCATTAG
>JAOBRD020529514.1:0-22229 GCA_027575215.2 Hydrozoanthus sils | reverse complement strand
AAGGTCTTCATTAGTGCGGATGAAAGGTCTAAAATTCCATAGTCAGGGAAGGTCTTCATTAGTGCGGGTGAAAGGTCCAAAATTCCATTGTCGGGGAAGGTCTTCATTAGTGCGGGTGAAAGGTCTAAAATTTGATAGTCGGGGAAGGTCTTCATTAGTGTAGGTGAAAGGTCTAAAATTCCATAGTCAGGGAAGGTCTTCATTAGTGCGGATGAAAGGTCCAAAATTCCATAGTCGGGGAAGGTCTTTACTAGTGCGGGTGCAGAATCTAAAATTTGATAGTCAGGGAAGGTCTTCATTAGTGTAGGTAAAAGGTCTAAAATTCCATAGTCAGGGTAGGTCTTCATTAGTGCGGGTGAAAGGTCTAAAATTCCATGGTCAGGGAAGGTCTTCATTAGTGCGGGTGAAAAGTCTAAAATTCCATAACCAGTCAAGAGTAGGAAACCCATGTGTAGCATTCAGCGTTCCAGTCAATTTTTAAGCAGGGTGTCATGCAGGCTATTTTGTTAATGCCTAATTCTCAGTAGAAGAGTACCTTTTAATGACAATCGACAAAATTTCAGCGCAGCCTTACATTGTCCAGACGAAGACAGTACACAGTAAAAACCTGTGTATAAGAACCTGTTAGGCTAAAATTTCGTTTAAGCCCCATTTTCACGAGAACCTATTTTTGGCCTTAAGTTTAAGATGGATTCTTATTTTTCAAAAATGAAGACGTAAATGAAAAAGCAAACGAAAAGAGTTAGTCTAGGTTTCAGTCAGTACAATTCAAAAAATAAACTATTAGGATTTGACTATTACAGACACACGTGCTAGTCACTTATAAAAACAATTTTACTCTATGGTTATCATCTAAAGTGTATTTCAGGAAATTATTTATTTCGATAATATATTCCAGATCACATTTGCCATGTGGTAGTTCTCTGTACTGATTGTTTAGAACCTATTTTAGAACCTATGTATCCTAAAATCCCACTAAACACAATTTCTTTAAGAAGCTTTTCAGTTAGGCTAAGTTGGAAAAGTCTAGGTTCTTATACGCGGGTTTTTACCATATTTCTATCCCTCTCAGTGCTTACCTGCCATTCAAGATTCTGTGAGCGACTCATTCGACCTTTAGTAAGTGGTTGGATAAATCCCTGGATTTAACGTACCGTGTTTTTGTTAGCAGTCGAAACGAACAAATCTCCCATGCAAACTGTGAGCCATGTCCAACCAGGTCCCTGTGGACTGCTCAGTCCAGTTGATACTGGTTACGGTAGCGGTGATGTCCGGGTGTTTACACCAGAGAACAACAGTGAACAGAATGGTTACAACAGTCATCAGGAACATGACAGCAAAACAGGTAATTTTGGTCTTTTTGTACAACTTGTTTAAAATTGTTTAACCTTAAGAGAACGCATGCGCTCACAGGCTGACAGCAGCGAAGAGTATTCTGGTGGATTCAATGGCTTTCGAGAGTTCGTTCTGTCACCTGCTAAAAGTATTTGATTTTTTTTAAAAAAATGTCTTGTTACTGAGATTGAGGTAGTTTCTGTATAATGAAACAGAAAACTTTTTCAGCGTTGTTAAAACAACAAATTAAGTTGTTTTGTTTGAAACCTTTTCAAGGTTTGTTTTCGTTGCTTTGTTGTGCAGTTCAGCCAAACTTAAAATATACTCAAGAACACCTGCAGAAACTTTGTTTTGCTTTCCATAAACTTTGACTTGAAAGTGACATTAGGCAACGTCGAAACGTCATCAAAAACACGCCATTGCTGAACTTTATAGTTAAGTTATTAGAATAAGTAAGACTCTTGTCAGTTTATAAAGGTTAGGGCCAAACACCAAATTCCTCTTCTTATGAAATTGTAAACGTGCAGGAACCTTGCTGTTTGTTCTACCCGCAGATGACACGGATGAAGATGAGGACACCATACACGAGTGCAGTATGAACAGAACTTTGCTGCCTTCTCCTAGCGGGAGTGGCTCGTCTGCTTCAACAAAAAGGAAGAACATCGGATCACAGCTGGAATCCGATGTTTTCAATAAAGGTATGATGGTAACTTGAGATGTGTATTGTCTGGGTGTATGCTTGTGGAAAATAAGTGAAAGAGAAACTTTAAATCAATCAGAGTTTGGTGGAACCCCTGAAAAAATCATCCTTTTGGTTAGTTTATAGTTTCACTACTTTTGGGTAGTCGGAAAATCCTACTGGTTTTACAACCTAATTGTAGAACTCCGTGGGCCTACGGTTTAACGTCTTATCCGAGAAGATGCAAACGTTTAACTAATTGTAGATGTTAAAGCAAAGGCAGCACCTTCTTCTCAGTTATTCCAAGGCCCTGAGTGAAGATCCAGTACCGGGATTCGAACCCAGGCCTCCTGCACGGCAGGCTGGCGCCTTGCCAACTGGGCTAAGAGAGGACTCAGACTATCTTTTGCCTCTAATGATGATTTAAGCTGGTGCGCAAGCGTCTGTTACATGTGCTGACATAATTATTTTCAGAGTTTCTCCACAAAGAAGATTTTATTCATGATAACATGATCAACTTTGAAAATTAGTTCTTGAAACCATTTGTTGTTTCTATATATCCTAGTAGCAGCAAACGATTCAAGTAATTAAATGGCGCGACATTTGGAGCCAAATAGGAAGAAGTTGTAAAAGATGAAAGGTTGTTTTTTAAAGGCTTTACTAAGTGTTTTGATTGTTGCAAATTCCTTCAAATTGAGTTAAAGCTTCGCTGAGAAAAAAAGTTGCGAGATGAGAGCTCGAAACTAGCGCTAGTCTACTAGCCAGGGACTAGAAAAATTTGGTGCTGGGCTAGCGGTATTAAAAAAATTGAACTACTGGCCACTAGACTTGTAGCATTCTAGAACAACAATTTACATGAAAGGCTGCTCGTATTAGTCTAAATTATAAGACAAAACTAAAGTGTTACTGTAACAAGCTTTTGAACGATCAAGATGTGATTGTGATCGATCCGACCATATGCCATTTTAAAAGTTGCTTTCTATGTTTTCACTCAGCATACTAAGCTTAGCTTATAGATTTTTATTGAAATGGTATCTGTTTCAAATGATAAAATGCAATATTTGTTTATTCTCAACATGGTGAATATTTTTATAAGAAAATATATGGGTTAGTACTTTTTCGTACTCAATAGCCCAGTGACTAGTGCTAAAAATTAGTTTCAAGCAACAATTAAAATAAGAGGATATGTTTCCTTAAGGACTGTTTATTACTTTGTATCTTTGTTAAAGCTGAGGCTAAAGAAGAAACCACTGAAACAAACCAATCAAAGTCAGAGTTTGATGATGAAGAGACCTGGGGTGAAATTAAGGAGACTGGTACGGAAAGTAGCAGTGAGGAAGATACTGATGACGCAATGAGTGACATCCACCCCCTCGTCACCTCCACCCCACCCTACAAACTTAAGGCCACCAGTGTAGCTTCGGAGCGGCTCACAGCCGACCTCATGACATCATCGCCTCCTACGTCATCATTAGTCACAAAGTTGTTTCCCCAGCTGAAGCAAAAACAAAAACAAGCTCAAGTATGTGAAAGTTATCTGTTTTGGAAGATTTAAATTTTGGAGATTATTTGAAAAAGATGGGGTTTGGGATCTGGTAGGATTTTGCTTGAAAGTATGTGGTCAAGGTGAATGATCTTGCTTGTCAGCGCCCAGTTGTTCAAAGGCCACTTAACACTAACCCAGGGTTACATTTTTACCTACGTTTTTCCAACCTTAAAGAGACTGATTTGACATCTAACTTTGGAATTGGAATTTTTTTTCTGGGAACATTGTAACATTTCCACAGTGATAGATCTAGGATCTGGAAAGTGAGGGTCCATTGGACCCCTTGTTGAAAATGGGGGTCCATTTCCTGGATTTGGGGGTCCACTTTAAAATTCATGAATAATCCTGGTTCGTTGTTTCGAAAAATTTCATCACAGGTTTTCTTGTAATTGGGATAAGAAATATAACTCGATATATAGAGGCTCGTTATATCGAGATGTTCGTTATATCGAGGTTTTACTGTACTACTTTGCTAGCTAGGCCCGGTTGTTCAAAGCCGGTTAGTTGGGAAAATTCAAACAGTTATATCTCTACAGTAAAAGGTTTGCTTTGCTTACACACACTGTTCAGAATTTCAAACAATACAAACATGTTAATAACAAGTTTTCAAGCCAACTCAGTTAACGGATCGTAAGAAAACACGAGAATGGGTTAAAAACTTAACTCTGGATTAGAGCTAATCGCTACCGGGTCCTGAAGTTTGTAGATCTATCTGTCAGTTGTTGTTCGTGTTGTTAATGTTGCTCTCTCCTTCAACTATTTCTAAGGCCAGATAAAATAAACTCCCGGTTTCTCTTCAGAACTTACTTAAAAACGTAAGTTAGGAAAACTAACGTAAAAAGAAAACGAGGCACGCGGTCTTTTTTTGTTTTTTGTTTTAGAGATACCAGCTACAGTTAGACTTTCGTATACAGACACATGAGCAACAGCAGTGGAATACTCGTCGGGTGTTTGCTTACCCTTGCCTAAGTTGCCTGAAGAAAACGTTGAAGTGCCGTCTGGTGCCGAACATCCGAATAAGTTTTGTTTTTTAGTGTTTTTGCTCCACTGCAGATTTGAAAAACAACACAAACCGTTGTAAAGAACCAAAAGTCACGGTCGCACGTGAATGACCTCTATTGCATTTGCGATTCATGACGGAATAATCTTAAAAATTACACCGCTGGTCATTCTTTACCGGAAAATATTTCATCAAACCAATGTTAAAAACTATATTTCGCCTTTATCAATGGTAAAAAAGAAAAATTGACGCGGCAGTTTTATTCCAATGCGGGCGCTAATGAGAAACTGGGAATCTATTAATTTTTATTTGGTCTAATGATGTTGTTGCTTCATAGCAAACTCAACCAGTCCAGTTGGTTCAACCAGAAAGATCAAATGTTCCAGACAATGTCACAACAAGCAACGTGGCACAGAGCGCAGCAATAAGGGACAAGTTAAAGGAACTTGATGCTGAGATCGAAAAGTTTAGAGCTGAAAATGCAGCCTTAGCAAAAGCAAGAGTTGAACGAGATGAGGTGCACAAGTTTTACTATTTTTCATCTACTAAATGTTGTTTGTCTACCAGGTGTTTGTTGTTGTTGTTGTTTTTTTTTTTCATGTTTCCCCATGAAGCGTTTTTTATCTTCCTTCTTTTATTTTGCAAAGCTTTTAAAGAAGCAGTTATCTCTTCAGCGGAGTATAACAATAATAATAATGATAATGATAATATTAATAATAGTTAACGATTGTGTCATGGTAATTAGGGCCCTTGATGGCAGCATGAAGATAGCGATGGGTGAAATGTTGAAATTGTTTAAAAAGCAAGAGTTGTTTGGAAGAACTGCAGCGAAATTGCAAAAAACGGTTTTAGTGGAAAATGAGACATTGATACGAAAAGTGCTGTCAGGACTAATCCAAACTAAATGAATGTTGTTTGTTTAAACTAGCAAGTTCGGTACTTTGTTATTTGGCTAGAAGTCATTTGTTTTTTTAGATTTATTAAATCATATTATAATTAAAATAATGATGATAATAATATTAACACTAAAAAGTAATAATAGTGATGATGATGGTGATAATGATAACAATAATAGTAATAATAATGGTAATAGCGGAAGAATAATGATATTATTAATACTAAAGGTAATATGAACATTAATAAAGGTAAAAAATAATAACTATAATATTGATAATAGTTTTAGTTAGTTAGTTAAGCCCTTAGCTCCTCCTGGAGCATAGGCCATCAATAATCTCCTTCCTCCATCTTCTCCTGCCTTGGGCTAGTCTTTCTAAGGTTTTTCAAGTGTGGCACCAGTCCTTCATTTCTGCCTCAATATCACGCCTCCACGTGTTCTTGGGGCGTCCTCTTTTTCGCTCACCTTGGGAGTTCCATTTCAACGCTTGTCTTGTAACACTGTCTTGATGTTTCTTTAACGTGTGACCGATCCAACTCCATTTTCTTCGCCTAATTTGTGTTTGAATGGACTCTTGACTTGTTTGTTTCCAAAGATCTTCGTTTGTTATTTTGTCTGTCCAAGATATCTTCGTCAGACATTTGTTGACGAATGATTGCAGCTTGTTGTTGGATGATTTGGTGTTTCTCCATGTCTCCGAACCATACAACAGGACACTTTTCACATTGGAATTTAATATTCTGAGCTTTGTAATAATAATTTTAGTGAAAGTAATAATGTTAATGATGATGACAACAGCAACAATGAATTGGTATTAAACAAAGATGAATCGATGAACTACTTTTACATATAGTCCTTTATGAACTCAAACTTTTAAGTTTCGAAAAAACAAGTTAAGGCCAGCTGTTCGCTTTTCTTTCGTAATTCCTTCGTCTTTTTTGTTTTCAAGGTGAAAGTAAGTTTTGACCCAAAATGTGACAGATTTTTCATAAAATTTCAAAACCTGTAGAATATTGTGAATTGTTTAGAGTAGTTGTACGGGAAATGTTTTTTTACCTTTTTTTTCTTTCAAATAATGTTAAGTGTTGATATTAGGATATGCTTTTTTTGTTTGATTATTTGTTAGTCTTTTTTTTATAAACACCATTGCTGTTTGCTGCATTTATTCGTTAGCAACATTGTGGTAAAACTAATTCATCTGTTAGGGCCTAGCAAGACTCCAGAGTGAGATAGAAGCGTTTGAGAAACAGAAAAAAGAGGAACTTGAGAGGTTGGAGAAATTCAGAGACGAAGAAGTTCGCAAACTTCGGTAACTGTATTCCCTTTTTACTGATTCATGTAGTGATGTCAGCACCTTTCGTCCTCAAGTTTAGAAAGAAGCGAGTCTATAATTTTACTAGTTAACTGATTTGTCTAAGCCTAGATCGACAATACGTTTTGTTCAGCAATTGACGTTTGTCTCAAAGAAGCACAGGTCTGTTAAAGTGCCTGTGACATTAAGTATTTTGTAATCTCAGTGTATAGACCTTGCTAACTGAGGAATGGTGGTACAAAAAATTTCGTCAAAATTTTATGGTTCTCGAGATATTTAAAGTGCATATGAAGGGAAAAACTAAATTACCTCAGTGGATAGACCTTGCTTAATGAGGAATAGCGGTGAAAAATCTTTTATGGTTTTTGAGATATTAACATTTAAAGTTCTCAACTGATGACGTCATGTATGCTTCCGACAAATTTGCATTTTATTTTATATCTTCTGCCAATCCACAACCCTTGGATAAAATTGAGCCAAACCTGCATCGGTGATCTTTGTACCTCGAGACACAGCAGCAACTAAAGGTTATGGTTTGCGGGAAATTTAAATAAAATGCAAATTTGTTGGAAGTATACATGACGTCATCAGTTGAGAACTTTAAATGTTGATATCTCGAGAACCAGGAAAAATTTTGACAAAATTGTTTCACCACTATTCCTCATTAAGCAAGGTCTATCCACTAGAGTAATACAATTGTTCCCTTCATATGCACTTTAACATTTAATGTTTGCTAGTGGTGTCGCTGCATGCTATTGGGGCGTGGAATTGAGTTTGTTGGTGACGACAAAAAATTGTTACTTTTTTGAGGGAAATACCAAGGTAGATCACCAGTCCAAGCTTGGTTCAAATTCAGCAAAAGGTACTTGGTTAGCAGCAGATTTCAAAAAACTGATCTATCCACAGAAATAACAAAGTTCATGTCTTTGGCACTTTAACAGTTTAAGGTGTTCGTTCAGCTCCAGTAAATACATTAACAAGCAGTTGCGTTTTCATTTATGTGTGTAAAACATTGTCGTTTTGGATATGTTGTTTATTTGATCATTGCTGTTTCTAGTTTTTGCTAGGTTAGAATTTTAATATTTCTTATTTTTTACCACTACCACTGGTTCTATTCGTTAACTCGTCCAAAGAGAGAAGCGAATTGGCGATTGTTATTTATCTCGCATATGCTCAACTATGTGATTTGCCTCTTAGTCGTGAGAAACGTGTGTTTGAGAAATATCAAAAAGCTGCGCGTGCGATGCCAGACAAGAAGGAACGAGATGAAATTGAAAGCTTACAAAGTCAGGTAAAACTGTCTAAATTATCATTTGAACAAAAGCCTCAACTTGTCTATAAGTATGTACATATGTGTATGTCTTTGTATGTGCATGAATATTTATCTGTGCGAACATATTTATGTGCAGCGTAACAATAATTCCGGTTAATACAGACATTACGAATTGCTGAACAGTAAAACATTTGAAATAGATCCAAAACTCCCGCGATCTCATATAGCATTTCACCGCCAAGCCTCTTTTTGATGCTTTTGTCACGTCATCATGAATAAGGACTATTGCACTGTGACAGAATATGTATTGAACTGAAAGGAAGTGTTAATTTTATGTATAAGAAACAATGAATAACTACTTATCGTGCTTGATGTGATGCAAAAAGAGATAAACAACATTTTAGCTGAAATCGTTTTAAAAGATTAACTGGTGGTTTTGTTCGCAATCTTCGGGAAAAGCAGTTAATTTAGATAATGCCAGGAGCCTATTCAAACGCTTTTCGTTGGCGAATTGTTACGCCCTTTTTTCTGTCTTGAATCAAGGGCAATATAGTTACAATACTTCATTCAGTATATCTTACGTTTTGCTTTAGTTTTCTCTACCTTTTGCATGCAAAACAATGCATATTTTGGCACAGTGCAATTTATGCATCCTATTGTTTTGTACATATGTAGTTACGTGTGAGATATATTTGTTGTCACGTGCGATTTTTATATACTTTTCATGGACAACCTTTTTGGGATTGACTGTATGTATATATATATACATATATGTATGTGTACGTATGTGTGCGTGCATGCATATGAAGTTAGGTGTGTGTAACAAAGTACAATAGGTGTCTGATTTTATTATTTTCACGCTGTTTCTCAAAGATATGTTAATATAGAGCACCATTCATTTCCTCACGTACAGATCAATGATCTTCACGAGGAGCTGAAGAGACGAGAATCTCGTTGGTCAGCAGCTACTGCTCGTTACCGTGATAATATCGAAAGCCTGGAGCAGCAGAACAGAGAGTTACAAGAGGAAGTTAAATTATTAGAGAAGTATCGTTTGGAGCGATGGCAAACGGAGGTAAGTTAGCTTGACAAAGCTAACAGTCGCCAGTGTTAGGTCTTCCCAAACAGACTACTCCATTTTTTCGGGATAACTTCATCATAGTGTTTGTTTAAAAGCTGCTATTATTTTTTCCTTAGGAAAAAGAAAAAGAGGAAACCAAACCAAGAAAAGCACCACAGCGCAAGACCAAACCTTCCTCCTCCTCGATTCCATCAGGTACAGCTCATCATCATCACCATCATCATGAATCATCATCACCATCATTATTATTGTCGCCATTATCACCACCATCATCATCATCGTCATCATCAGTGCTTCCACGTCATCACCACAACCATCAATAATCATCTTTCGGGAGTTTTTGTTTGTTTGCTAAATTCATCTTAAGATTTTGAAATCTTGTAAATCTTGGACAGTGTTTAAGCACATGCAGTTTCTTGTTACTATATTTTAATAATGATAATAAAGTTGTTAAAACAAAAACAGTTTTATAACAATTTTAATGATGACAATAATAATGTCGGTGAGTAAGGAACAACTTGTTCGTATAGATTATTGGTTTGAAGGAAGGCTTCTTGTTTGATATGGAATACCGGAAGTTGCTTGAATTAGAGTTAGGCACTATTTATTGCTCCATCAGTTCTTTTGTTTTCTCGTTCTTCTAATAGCAATACAGATAGAAACTGTTCCTCCGAGTCTTTCCAGGCCTCAGCCGCGGAAACCTACTTTTGTTGAGCATATTGAGAAACCTCGGCAAGATGCAGACTTCAGCCCCGTAGCACCGTAAGTTGACTAGCACTTTGGAAACTCAATTAAGGTTAACCTGCCATTTTATTGGCTGTTTCTATATGTTAGCACGTAGGTGCAACACTGAGGGTTTTTCACCACCAACCCGATTCAATAAGCACAACTTTAACGTTTTTGTTTACATCTTTCTGTGGGAGTTCAAGCTTGTTTGTTACCTAGACGTGCTGACGAGGCTGAAACATTTGTCCACTCTCAGGCTCATTCTGTTTTAAGGGTCCAGTACAGGCTTAGTTCCTTCTGACCTGTGAGGCCTCAAAGCCATTCTCCTGGCAATCTCTTTAGAATATCATTTGATACGTCCGCTTGTTCTTACTATTTGCTTTACCGCTCCAACAGAGGTGAAACACAACAAGTGCGTTTAGACAAAAACAGCAACAAGAGCTTCACAGAAAAACACCGAAACAACCCAATGAGCAAAGAACCCACATTAGAAAACGCTTCAGCTCCAATCACTCCTGAAAGGTAATAAATTTCCCTGTTTAGGGAGGGATAGGTAATAATTTGCCCTACATAAACAAAGACAGGTAATAATTTGCCTTATATAGGCAGGGACAGGAAACAATTTGCCTTATATAGGCAGGGAAAGGTATTTGCCTTATATAAGGAGAGGTAATAATTTGCCCTGCATAAACAGGGACAGGTAATAATTTGCTCTATATAAACTGGGACAGGTAATAATTTGCCCTGTATAAACTGGGACAGGTAATAATTTGCCTTATATAAATTGGGACAGGTAATAATTTGTCCTGAATAGGCAGGGACAGGTAACGAAAGATTTGCCTATATAGGCAGCGTGCAGTGTATCCTTAAAAGTTTCATCATGGTCTTCCAATATTTGGGTAACGAAAAAGGTCTTGAGTTGACCAGAATATCTGCTTCAGTTTCTACCGATGTTAAACAGTGATCCAATTCAAATTGCATTTTAAGTTAGTTGTTCGTCGTTGTTTTTATTATTTTTTTTTTTTTTCATCTTTGTAAAAGCCAAGAAACTCGGCTAGTTGATTTGTAAGCTTCAGGAACGGAACCAAGGCTGTTTATTCAAATTGCACCAACTGGCTTTACTTGTAGAATGGTATGTGTACTTCCACTTTATACCTATCGATTTTCACTGATTTCTTCTTCGCGATGGCGATGTAGGTTGGATTCACAAAGTCCCACTCACCCAGCACCTACTGAAAATCATAAACTGAGCCGCACCGTGCATTTTGAAGATGGCTCAAAGATTTCCACAAGAGGCCAAAATACCACAGCAAGCAATTCGTCAACAGTCGATCCAAAACCAGAGCAGGAAGAGATTGTCTACCCAGATGGCAAAGTAGGTGTAACTTTCATATAACAGGCTTTCAGAGGTCTCACTTTGAAATTTAAAAAGAGCTTCAACTTGGAAAGTGTCCCAGGCCTTGACATTAGGCAAAAGTTCATGAAGATCTTTACATTCTCGAGATGAGCAAAACATTTTCATTTTTTTATTCGTGCTGGGGAAAAAAACTCAAAACGAACTTTTAAGAATTTGGTGCAACTGGTTTAAGTCTAACAGCCAAAGTAGAAACTCAACTGTTCGCTAAGAACAAGTTTCTCTGCATGAAATTATTTAGCATTAGCAGCCAACCTACATCCAAGTTTAGTTCTTGCAAATTGGTCTTGAAACTTTTCTAGTATGAGTACAAACCTTACTTGTGGTTGCTTAACATTTCAACTTTTCCCAAATTTTAAGAACCTCTTTTACGATTTCTTTGCACAGAAAGCTTAAAAGGTTTATTCTTTCTCCAGCCTAAGTGGCCCGGCGTTTATCCCCAGTTTCCGTAGCTCTAAGCAGATGAGGGTCTTTGATTCCCCCTTACATGACACTAAACCATCGCTGGTTAGCCAGAATATGTACTCATTTATTCAGCTGAGTCTATTTAGGAACAACTTAGGTAAAGTGTCTTACCCAAACACAACACAGTGATCTGACCGGAACTCGAACTTGCAACCCTAGGATTACGAATCAGTGTTGTACATAAGTGCTAATAATAGTCATAGAGACAGCCAGTAAAATGGCACTATGGTCTCACGGGTCAGAAGGAACTAAAGGCTGTATTGGATACTAATAATCAGTATTGTTATATACCTAGACTTTCACTCAACAAAATGAGCAAAATGTCCCGACCGGGATACAATTGCGTAGTTGTTGCCCGCGCGCCGAACACATCACAAAAAAAATCTCGATAAAAGGGAAAGTTGAAATATATAACAAAGCGCTTAATATATAGTCCCTCGGGAAACAAGTTAGTTTTGTTTTCCCTCGAGTTCTGATGTTTCATCGGGAAAACAAAACTAACTGTTTCCCTGGGCACCATACATTAAGTGTATACTGTTGAACCTACATGCTAATGATATAGAAACAGCAAGTAAAATGGCACTATGGTATACCAGCCAGATCCCACTAGCGCAACGCCCAGGATTACGAATGGAACATGCTAACCGCTGGTCTATTTTCTTTGCAATACAGGTAGAGAAAGTGAACAGTGACGGCTCTCGAGTGATACGTTTCTCTAACGGCACTAGAAAGGAGATCAGTGCAGATGGGCAGTCCGTAATAGTGACTTTTTTCAATGGTGACATGAAACAAGTGATGCCTGATCAGCGACTGGTGAGTCATTAAAAGGGAACTGAACCCTAAGATCGACTTTTCTCAAACAAAATCTTTAAAAGTGCGAAAACGATATTTAAGGGTCGGTCATACCAACAGTGTTTGAACATACCTCTTCGTTAATTGCCTTTTGGAGTAGTGCATGGTTGGGATATACACTGGGTAAACTATTGTGCATGTGGAAAAAAGAACAGTTGTCCCGTACTGATTTCAAAATAACTGTGAATCCTAGTTGGGAAATTTCTAACTTTCATCTTCAGCAGCTCACTTTGATCAATTCTCATTTTCTCATTGCCAAATATTTTTGTATGTGTTATGTAAGAAGAAATTAGATGTTGATAACTGACTGGAACTGAAAGGGTTTATGGTTACAACAGTCCAAAGATGTCTAAAATCGGATATTTTACTGTACAAGATTTAATTTTAGGCAGTAATAAAGTTGTGTTTGAAAATTCTTACCATGACAAGCGTCATTACCTGCTGGGAAGTAACGTGCGCTGTTGATTTGCAGGTTTATTACTATGCGGAAGCCCAGACGACCCATACAACCTACCCTGATGGTTTGGAGGTGCTCCAGTTCCCAAGGTAAGAGATTGATGTCTATCAGGAGCCTGTATGGTCCTGTATTTTATGGACGCCTAAACGACAAGTCGTCAAAGCCAAGCAGACAATGAAGGATGGAGAAAAAGGAAGTGGAATCTCACTTTACTTCACTTGTGACCTGCTTTGTTAACTACAGTTTTCGCCTCAGCCAAATGGAGCACTGGGCTGTACTAGCTAGCCTATCGTTGATTAAAGCTGTTAAACACTTCATCGTTGTTGCAGAGCTAAAAAGAGCCATGGACGGATAACCTTAAACTATGTTACTTCATGGAATTTCGAAAGTTTTTTCTTTGAGGCCTGGCCATTCGATGTTTTCGGGTATTTTAAGCTTGTTTCTTTCCAAAATAATTTTAGAGACTCGTCGTATGCATAATGCATGGAAATGGTGTCATAGAAAGTAGAATTTGGATTCTAAATTGCAAGTTCTGCCTTGTATTTCCTGCTGCTACTTCTGGTTCTCATTATATCTTTGTACGTTTATTTGTTTGTGCTTTCTTTAACGGCGCAGTGGCCGAGCGGTTAGAGTGTTCGACTCGTAATCCTAGGGTCGCGAGTTCGAGCCCCGGTCAGACCACTGTGTTGTGTCCTTGAGCAAGACACGTTACCTGACTTTGTTCCAGTCGACTCAGCTGTATAAATGAGTACCAGTTCTGCTGGGGGCTAACCTGCGATGGACTAGTGTCCTGTCTAGGGGGAGTCAAAGATTCTTACCCGCTCAACACTAGTGAAACCGGAGATCAACACCGCCCTTATGGGTCTTTAAGGCTCCGAGAAGGATCTAACTAGCTTTCTTTGACGTTTTTGTGATTATAACATAAAATACTCTGGCTTTTAGCAATCAGATCGAGAAGCACTACCCCGATGGCACCAAAGAGATCATATTCCCTGACCAAACGGTAAAATACTTGCACGCAAATGGGGCGGAGGAATGTATATTTGCCGACGGTACTGTGCAGAGAGTTAGCGTGGATGGACAGAGAACTCTTGAGTTCCCAAATGGTCAGCGGGAAATACACACCAAGTACTTCAAGGTAACAGAGCTTTCAGTATTTAACACTTACTCTATTTCAATCGAGGTTGATAGTGGCAGATTATCTGCTGAGCGCGTGTTTTAGTATATACCAGCGAGGCAACTGATCTATGGAAATTTCCTTTGATAAAAGGGAAAGATTTGTAAGTTATGGATTGGAAGCAGATTTTAAAAAATGCAAATTTGTCGGAACTACTTGTGACGTCATAAGGTGAAGCTTTAAATATCAAAAAAACAAGAACGATTGATGATCTTGACAAAATGTTTTCTCCGCTATCCCTCATTTAGCAAGTTCTGTCAACAGAAGTAAAAAGAAATTCACTTCTTATGCATTTTAAGTTTATAACCGCTTCAAGAAATGTTTGCTTTTGTTCCGAATGTCTTTTTCTACATCTAAACACTGATTCTAAATTCCAGTCATACGACACTTGTAAGTTTTGACTTTTACCTTCTAATGACGATTTTACTTGACAACGTTTGTCGATTTTGTTTGTTTTTCCCTGTTCGTATGAATTTGGTTCTCTTTTACACCTAGTTTGTAAAAATGTGTTAGAGCGAATAAAGAATATTTTTATTGTTCACAGAAGCGTGAATACCCAGATGGAACCGTAAAGACAGTCTACCAAGATGGTCGCACAGAGACGCGTTACTCGACTGGCCGATTGCGTGTCAAGGATCGGGAAGGGCGAATCTTGGTCGATACTGCTGAGCAGGATAGATAGCATTTCCTGCGGGTGTTTTACATTCAAAGATCTTGGTGAAATTAACCTTTTGTACATATGTTGATAAGAGCGACCCGGACTACCTAATTTATTCTTAGTATTTTTGAATCCTTATAAGTCGTGATGTAGTTTTAATGGCATTCAGGATTTAAGAAACTGTATTTAAAACTAATACTCATATAAAAAAACTGTACCATCCATGTATAAAAAAACTAATTTCTCCAGTCGCTTCGGAAAAAGAATTAAAATCCAAAGCTACATGCCTGCTTGATGCTTGGAAGGTTTTCAACAAATAGCAGTATTCATTTTTTATTCAGAAGTACGCATCTCAAATTCTAAGCATTAGATTAGTTAAATTTGTTATGTACCAGACTTTCACTCGACAAAACGATCACTGAGATTGTTTAATTCTTAGTCACGTACCCCTGATCAAACTCAAATGTATCCCGACCGGGATCTTGCCCGCGCGCCGAATACATCACCATTATGCTGCATGATTTTTTAAGGGAAAGTCTAAATACAAAGCAAAGCACTTAATATATAGTCCCTCGGCAAACAAGCTAGTTTTTATCCCTTGAGTCCTGATGTTTCCCTCGACTTTATATCGGGAAACAACAGGACTCTAGGGAAAACAAAACTGTTTCCCTGGGGACTATACATTAAGTGTATAATATATAATATAAAGGCGCCAACGTTTATTGAATCATTTCGTCCTTTCGAAACATTTGTTGTCCAGAGCGAAGTTTTCTAATATTCCAACTATAGCAACAAACTCGAGAAGTAACACAAGCTTTATTGTGCAAATATTCCATGCTATTACAGTGAACATTCATGGTCTAGATTTGATTACCATTGCCCTATTTCATTGTATCTAATTTGTTCATTGCGCTAGCGAGGCAAATTGCTAACTACTCAGGGTGTTTTTGTAAATTTTGGCTTAAACAGCTAAGGCTGGAAGTACAAGATATCATTACAAACGTTACCAAAAAGGTTTGTCTACCGGTAAAGTTTAATCGATGTAGTAATTCCTTTGCCAACTTCCATAAGATATTTTAATACCTTAAAAGGCCTTAAAGGGATTCTCGGTTGTGCAACATTGTTAGTCGTTAATAAACTATTGTTAAGTCTGTGTCCATACCAACAGCTCAATTTTCATAATTCTGTGGGTATTACAAACGCCAAGCAATTTGTTTTGATCGTTTCCACGGTCTGAACTTTTCGGGCGCCGCCATTTTGAAATGTGACGTCTTACGGTTGCAGTGCCAGGCCCTTCTCGTTCCCTGCTATTGTAGTTATCGAGAGTGGTCGGGAAATTCAACCGTGGAAATGATAAAAACAAATTTCTTGGCGTTAGTAATACCAATAGAGTCTATCAAATTTGAGCTGCTGATAAGATCACAGACTTAACAAAAGTTTTATTTGAGACCAATAATGTTGAACAGTGAAGGATCCTTGTTTAGAAACTGGATATAAAACTAAACAATCGCGTGCAGTGTTTACGCAACACTTTTCAACACGACTCAGTACAAGCTGACCACTTGTTTTAGGATAGAAAAAGGTAGTTTTTAAGTTTTTCAGCCCTTAACATATCAGATGTGTTTCTAAATTCTCCCAACTAGAACCCATACTCTTCATATCACCAGTTCATCTTCAGTAGTTGAAATGTGTTTGATCAGCTCCCATTTTCTCTTTACCAAATTTCGAGTTGTTTTATAAAAGTTTTGTAAGGAGAAGTTAGATGTCGATAAAATAGCATGTGTAGAGGCTCTTGGGGGGACTGGGGCTTTGGTTCTTGAGGCCCCCAAGCCCCAGTCCCCCAAGAGCCGCTACACAGAGTCCTCATAAACAGGCCAAGGCTGAAAGGGTTGGTATATGAGCCTAAATAAGATAACCTACAACATTTTGTTTTAGCACAATAAATCTTGTTTACATCCGGCGATGTCCCTCAGTGCCAGTTACCTGAAAAACATAAACGTAAAAAAAATATTGTTTAGAGTACTTTAATTACAAAAATATTTCGCCCTAATGGGAAAAGCACAAAACAATGGTACTTCCTAGGAACCCAATTTACGGGGGTGGGGTATTATGTGCCGCCACCCACCACTTTTTTTCAAAAAGGCTGAACTTCAGGAGCAAATATCATGTTCAATAAAATAGTTATTGATAAAGTGCTTGCAACCAACGCCTTCCTTGTGGAGAGAGGAGTCCATAATACAATAAAAACCAATACCCCTAAATCAGTTTTTGGGAAATTGAGCTCTGAAAAAGTAGTGGGGGCTGGGGTAAGGAGGTCTGTGCCGCCACCCAGCACCTCCCCCGACAAAATTGGGTTCCCTAAAAATACCATTGTTTTGACTTCTTCCCTAAACTTTCGGACATTAAATTTCAGACCAAAAACTTTCGGACATTTTTGCCCATAAATTTTGGACAATCGGCGACACTTGATACAGAATAAATTATTTTGTCCGAAAATCTAATCGTCCCAATATTTTCGCAATCAAAGTACTTCTTTTTTATTTTACAAAAACGCGCGTTTTGTTTAATTCACTTCTTCAATAGACAAGAGTGTGCATTATCGCTTTTAGTTGATAAAGTTATTTTACTTAAGAAAAAGATTCCTTTTACGCTCTTTGGTGCTTAGCAACCACTTCGGTGCACTATGACTTGATCGTTGAACGCTGCCCTTGAAACTCTTTTTCATTATAGGCGTTACACTCAACTCAGTATTCTTAATAACTTCAGAGTTTTAAAGAGTTTTTTTTTAAATTTTTTTTGAAATTTTGGGAAGTTCAAAAATTAATTTTGAAGTTAATATTTGATGTAAATTCGCCAAACCGTTCTCAAACCCAAGCTGTACAAGTCCCTTGCCAAGAGGAACGGTTTGCTGATTTTACTCAAATTTCTTCTTATTCAAATATCTTTTTGAACTTCCTCACTATCCAACAAAAGTTTGGGTTTACTCCCGCCTTAAGCATATCAAGAACCTGTGGCCAAATTCAGCGCATCCATATTGCCAAAATTGCAAAATTTCGTAAACATTTCGCATTTCGCAAAAACTAATGCAGATATGAAGTTTTGGAACTGATATTCTGCCTTTGTTATTATAGAGATATGTATGAGGAAAACATGGAGACGAGGCTGGACAGGCACACCTTTTCATTGGAAAATTATCTAGTTTCAAACCTTTGTATCGCCGTCAAACTGCGGCCAATCTTTATGAGACTTTGTAGCTTTACTATTATTAATTTGCTGAAATTGACTCTGGACTTGTTTTCCCGATAACTTGATTATATTTCTATGCCATGTGTTATGTAACAACGATATTTTGTTTGCTAAAAAGTACGTGTTCTAAAACAGTCAACCACAAAAAAGCAGATGTCGCATGACATTGACCTCACGATTATATGGCTGATGCAATACCACTCTGACTTGGTGCAATTTCCATGCAACACGTAATGTTTGTTCAGATGTTTCTCTCAGCCAATCAGTGACAAGGAGTAAATTTTGTATATATACGTCAGCCATAGTTTTTCAACACATTGATTTCTGCTTTTAATCGTGTAACAGCTTCGTGCTACCTCATTTGTTCGAAACCCATTTTAGTGGAAGTTTGGAACTGCTCGGAAAACTGTCAGTAACCAACAGAAACTAAAAGGGTTAGGACAAGCGGTAACATCGATAGTCAAGTGAAGCTTTTGCTAAACCGTATGGTTTGTACGGAGAACGATCCCCAGTATTTATCTCTTGCACATGAAAAGCCAACGAATACAACCTCAAGAAGTAAAAGCTCTACCAACATAAAATGGAAGTAACGAGAAATTCGTTATTTAACACATGCTAGCGTGATAAATAGAGGATATTACATGGCCGCGCGGAGATACGAATTTTATCTTCAAGTGTTGAAAAAATATCTCACGAGTGAGCGCAGCGATACATACTTAGTGAGATTCTCTCGATCATCAACGAAGTAGAATGACAAGTTGTTTCAACGGCGGGAAAGGTTTCATATCACTCACACGTGATGATATGGAAATCGTGCGTTCTGATTGGTTGTTTTTGATATCACCACGTGTGATTGATATGGGTGGCTGATACGCTCTATATTTTACCGATCTACTATATAAATATCGAACTAAGTATGTAATAAGGGTCTATTTTAGATGTTTATGTGCTAGGAATTGTGGGTAAATGAACAGGTTGCCGTCTTTTGCCTAATCGTAGATTGTGAAGCATATTTTGTGAGCATAAAATAGTTTTTCTAAGATATAATTTTTAGCGAATATGACAAAGACTCAAATCACGCCATGGCTAACTTAAACTTTTTTTTTTGTTTATTTAGCTATAAAAGAAAAAACGGACCACACTCACTTGGGACAGCGGTGAACACCGCATGGAATCCTGAGAACTGTATACTGCTGTCGGTCCTGAACGCAACTCGCATCGAACCGCTGTCGGCGTACAGAGTCGGAGGAGCCTGGGCTCCGCAATACTTGCCGAGAAGGGGGGAGAGGACACTCTTACCATTGCGCACCTCAACCGCATCGGCACAGAAAGGACCTTCCAAGTGGAAAAAGGTAAAAGCCAGTTGAACGCGTTTTCCACTCGGTACCTTGATCTTCCACACGCATCGAAGATTCACTTGATAGTTTTGGGGGAAGCCAGGACTAGTGATGACGCCATTTGAACCAGAAATTTCCTTCGGTGAGCCGGAGCAACCTAGGAATGCAGAATACCACAAGATTACTAATTTCTAAACATTTAAGATTCTTCTAAATTTTGCAAAAACACAAATTGGAATCGCTCTATATCTATTTGCGTTCGATGAATATGAAGGAGAACGCAGTTCCATAAGTAGCAATTTTCCTGTTTGTCACGTGTTCGCTTACATACCAGGAGCAATCTCGACTTTTTCTAGCCTCGCTTATTGGGACCGCGGTAACCTGGTATCCAATACAGACCATACATAGCTAAACGAGGGCTTGCGAAAGCCAATTTCTTTCAAAAATACTAAACAATTTCAAAAAAACAAATATTAGCGAAAACATTTTAGGAAGAAAAGAAACCCTGTACTTCTGGAATTTTGGTGACATTCTGTTATGCTTGTTTAATTGAGCCAGAACGATAAATATAGAAAAAAATTGACGACCGAAGCACGCGTTGTAAGCTATTGGATGCACGAACAGCCATTTTGCATATTTAAGAGTAGATATTTGTTAACACGATGAATCAATAGTTCTTAAGGTTAGCAATGGTAGTTGCACAGGGAGGAACGTGTTGAAGGCACCACAAATCTGGGTTTAATAGTAATTACCTGTAATTGTAAGTGGCACTGCAGTTAAAGTGGCGCGAAACCCAGTGCGACTGTTGCTTCCATCAGACCTAAAAGTAATCTGCATCGTGCCGCTCTGAGCAGTCTTGTCAGAAGGAGTTGTAGTTCCACAATATTTCCCAATGGTAGATGACTTACTTCCTGTGCCATCTTTTAGCTCTACATAGTCATAATTGCAGCTAGAGTGGGACTCCAGATTGAATGTTGTGAAGGACATCTTCAGGCTCATCCCCTCTGGGGCAGTCATGCGCCAGACACACTTCTCGTTATGATTATAGGCTGAAGGGTGGTTTGGACTGTGAAGAATGCCTCCAAATCCTGTTACTTCTTTCGGTGTTCCTAAGCAAGCTGCAGAACCACAAACCCGTCAACATTAATAATCATAAACTTTAAGTGCCCATAACCTTTCATTTTTTGTTTTCTTATGTAAAAGTGTGTATCTCAATATGAACATTGCCGAAAGTTTTTTTAATTTGAACAAAACGCGAATGTTATATTAAAATTAAAATCGCCGCCTTTTTGGTATGCCAATATACCCAAATCACGCGAACTCCGTGAAATTTTGCAAATATTTCTTACTTTAACTGTTATGTGTTCATATTATTCCTCTATTTGAAAACTGGTTAAATAATAAATTTTTGTACGTCTCTAGTACTTGACTCACTTCATCTCTAGCACGTGACTCACTTCATTCCCTTCTTGTTAAACTTTGTGAAGCACTTGCTGTAAATAAGCGCCGCAACTCGAATAAAATCGGTTAAAGAGCATATGACATGAAATATTATTTTACCTCGGTAGATCAACTTTGCTAAACGAGGAACAGTGGTGAAAAATTTTGTCAAAATCTGTTATGATTCTCAAGATATTGACTTTGTTGTTTTCAACTGATGACGTCAGTTGTTGGGCAGGCAAATTTTCAATTTCTTGAATTCTGATGCCAATCCTTGTCCTTTGGTCCTAAGCCAAACTTTGTGATGTACCTCGAGGAAGTCTTTTGAACAGTTACTAGTTTTCGTCCAAAGGTTAAGGATTGGCACCAAATCTCAAAAAATTGAAACTTTGCCTGTCCAACAACTGACGTCACCATTGAAAACAACAAAATCAATATCTCGAGAACCATAACAGATTTTGACAACATTTTTTCACCGTTGATCCTCATTTAGAAAGGTCTTTCTATTGACGCAATAAAATATTTCATGTTATAGGCACTTTAAATTTATAAGCAATGCGGTGTTTAACCGAGGATTTACGGTAGGTCTTTTTATACTTTTCGACTTACCGTTAAGGATCACAGGAACAGCAGTAAAGGAAGCCCGAAACCCGCCATGTGAGACACTGCCATCGGATCTAAACGTAACAACCATGGATCCACTATTGGCGTAACGTGTTGGAGGAATCTTATCGCCACAGTATCTTCCAAGCAAAGGAGAGCTGTATGCCATACCGTCTTGTAGCTTTACGTAATCGAAACCGCACTTGGAATTTGATTCCAAGTGGAAGGACGAGAAGGTGAGCTTCAGGGCGTGTCCATGAGGAACGGTGATTCGCCAAACACAGAACTGGCTGTGCTTGTAGTTGCTGGGGTGGTTAGGGGATGTTATGACACCACTCGAGGCGACTATATCCTTTGGTGTGCCATTGCAGCTGCTCACCGCTTTTACTCCTGTATGTATGAAACATTCTCTACTTATGTCCTTCGATAATATGTTGTAAGAGGACGTCCTAAAATTGATTTTGTACCGCTCAACGTCCATTGGCATGGATTTTAAGGGCTAACCAGCCCCCGCCCTCCTTATGGACAGACCAGTTGATCTCGTGGAGGATGGTGGGTGGAAGAATGATTTCTCTGCAATTTTTTTTCGGTCAAGCTAAAGAAAAAAACAATTTTTTTGCCAGTTTTCATACATTCTCTTTATAGCATTTCGCCATGCAAAATTTTTTGTTTCTGTCCGGGTAACCTGCAAATTTTTTTTTACAAATTCTTCCCCCCCCCCCCCCGACCCCCT
>JAOBRD020529302.1:0-16855 GCA_027575215.2 Hydrozoanthus sils | reverse complement strand
TAACCACAAAATTTGCTTTATGTGAATTTAGCAGTAAAAAAGAAGCAATATGATTTAATAATGTCACTTGGTAAGAACTTATGTCAAATGACAAAATTGTATACTATGCATATTGTAGGACCTTCAACTCGAACATTGGATTAACCAAAGTTTATTCTTGCGAAAATAATTGTTTCAATGTTCTATTGTCAGAGTAACTGGACCGTTTAACTGATCTTTCTTATAACTTGAGATGAAACAAAACAATCGTTGTATTATACAGAGTGTTTAGAAAATACAAAGCACATTTAATTTCATTTTGTTTCATTGATAATAATGCCATACTTCAACTGTTTGGCCATGAATATGTGTATGCATTGGTTCCTTGGCATGTTGTTTAACTAAGTCCAAATGAGTCGAATAGGCCGCAGAATTTGAACAGGTTCCTTCGACGTCTGTTGGATCTTCTAGATGTGTATATGATATTGAAGCCAGTCCACGATCAATGATAGCTGGTTCTTTACTACAGATTATAGAACAAGGTAGACAGCAAACTCGTCATACAAACTGCGCAGCAGTAACTGGATGGATCAACTGTCCACAGAGAACAAATTGTGATAGTCATTATTATGCACCTGACGAGAGAGAGCGTATGTCGCTTTTTCGAAACAACGTTGTAGTGCCCGTGTGTTATGCCGCAACAGAAATGTAATATTCCCGCAAAATGTAATAAGAATTGCCGAAAAATGTAATACTAACGCAAATTGTAATAGAATTGACGCAAAATGTAATAAAAAGTTAACGCAAAATGTAATACATTTTAACACACAGCATGTTGTAATAACGCAAAATGTAATAACTTTGTAACTGCATTAGTAATATGACTATCAAGGTAGATTAACTCAATTTTTTTACTTGATTTGAAGTAAAGACGAAAACAGGTGGAACTTCTTGTTGCAACTCTTTCCTTCACTTTCATTTCAAAAGAGTGTCGTATGTGTAGGGTGCGCCATTCTAGAATGTGGTTATTTGCATAAATGGGTACAGTCATTACATTCTCGTCTTATGGATACCTCGCTTATTTGGATACCCCGCTATAATACGGTATGTCAGTCATCTCAAAATCAGGATTAAGCACTCGCTGTAAAAACACAAATTTTAATAACGGTCTCTAACAGCAGTGTGAAGTTTTACTGTTACAGCTTTTGACATATAACACAGCAGGATTTGCTTTTCCCGTTTTAGTACGATCGTTGACGCTCTTGTTACGACAACTAAAACGTCCGGGTTTCGAAACCATCAGAGAGAAAGAAGAAACGTGAAAAGAGTTAGAATGCAGAATGTTTTTAATACTTTTAAGTTTTTAGTACGCTTTCGTTTCTTGCTTTTATTCTTCAAATAAACATTTTAATTATTCAAACCGTTTGTATCCTGGTCGGGGGATGAGGCGGATCGAATATTTCAAACCAGAATATTTATATTCATTTCGGAATATTTTCCAAATTTTCATATTCCAGAGGCAAATATTCTCAAATATTCATATTCCCTGGTCTGGCTGGCCTAATATTCATATTCCGAGGTCAAAATAGTCAAATATTCACATTCCGGGGCCAAAAATATGCGAATACTAATATTCCAATATTCCGCTTCATTCCCTTAATCCTGGAGTGGTAAAACCAGGCGCTTGTCCACATGCATTGCACCCTACAAAAGGCACTTTTTTTGAATATATAATCTTTGGATTTGACTATAAGAAGGAGTTGAGTGAATGACGATGTGCCACCAGGTTTCATCTTTTCTTTAAATAATTAAACAACAAATCTAGGTAGATAATGATCGCCGAGTCATAATACTGATTTTGAGATGATTGACATGCTGTTAAAAAGGTTATTTCATTTTGAGTTATTACAATATATGCGTTAGAAGAAAGTTATTACATTTTGTGTTGAAAAGTTATTACAATTTACGTTAGATATTTTGTTACATTTTGCGTCAACTTTATTACAATTTGCGTTAGAAGAAAGTTATTACATTTTGTGTTGAAAAGTTATTACAATTTGTGTTAGATATTTTGTTACATTTTGCGTCAACTTTATTACAATTTGCGTTAGTATTACATTTTGCGGCGATTCTTATCACATTTTGTATTAATATTACATAATGTGGCAATTATTACATTTTGTGGGTTAACACCCGTGTAATCAAATTCTTGTTTTGCTGTTATCAGTAGTCATTGTTATAATAGTCTACGCACGCAGGTTATTGTTATACGGTTTAGTGCGTTTTCGACTCGAATGCGCGCTCTCATTGGCTAAATTGCAGACTGTCAAACCATCCCGATTTCGTCGTTTATCCGATTTTGCTTGCAAATTCCGAATCCCGACCAATGTGTGATCGGGATAGGAAAAATCCCGATCATCAACTCCTGTTGTGATGTTTTCGTCAAATTCGCATAAAAGAAAACTAGTTGGAAAATACTCAACTCAGTTGTCCCTGAAAAACTGAAGAAACTGCAAGAAAGTAAAATTAAATCATGCAGGTACTTTTATGCCGTAGACCCGTGGAGCGTGAGAACTCGGAAGATGTCGTTGACAGTCAGTTTATTGAGTAGTCACGAATAACTAAGAAGCCTCTATTTTCACTTTCTATTTTTTAGGGATAGTGTCATTCATTATCATCTATTGTTTCTTGAGCCAACAGCAAAATTTATAATAAAAAAATACGCAAAAGTTGCAATCAAGTTCTCAAAGATTTTTGACGGAAATTGTTCTGTAATAAAACACAAGAAATGGCAATTTCGAGCCCAAAGATTTTAAATATTCCTGGGGAGAGGGGAGGGGAGAATGTCCCCAGACCCCTAGCAAAAGTCATCGTGGGCGTTATAAACGGCATCTCTCAGAATATTTTATCCTGATTTATAGCCCTCTGGACGTTGGACAGTCTGAAATCGAGGTCACATTGATGAGTTCAATTCAAATATTTCCCGGAAAGTCGACCTCTTGACCAGCCGGTGAACATTGCTGTTGTGCTGTCACGTTTGAGAGAGGGGAAAATTATTGTTTTCGGTTTATTTTGTTTTTTTAAAATATATATGCTATAATGGCAGCTTTCCCGGGAAACAATCGTGTATTATGAAATGAGAAGGCAGAAGCACAGAAAATAGCACTCGAGGGCGATTAGTTTTGGTGTAAACGCATGCAGGAGGGCTACAATATACCTGGTAGTACTATTAGTTGACAGAATTAAAGAAGAAAACCTTAGGCCAATTGCAAAATTGGTTTAAGTTTCAAGGTCAACTTTATCAGTTTAGTATTACCCACTTTAGAAATTAACACTAACCTGAAATAATCTTACCCAACCAAATTATAAATAAGTTTTGGACCGCAAGCAAACACAAAGTGAACAAAATAAACAATTATATTTCTTTTATTCAAACTTAAAAACTAATGGCTCAACGTTTAAAAGGTAGATTTTCAGCACAAAGTATATTTCATCCAGCCCAATTGGCCTCCCTTCAGAATTGTCATTCCTTGGTAGGCTCCGTTAATCTGTCAAAAATGAAAAGAAAGTATAATTAACTCAGTGCCGATTGAAAGCAAGTCATAGACTGAGACTGTTTTCATTGAGGAAAGGTCGCACAGTTTGCAGAGTAAAATTTTTTATCCCATTTCCTCTTGGATTCGCATCGAGGTAGAGCTTTTCTAAGGTCAGCCATTTTTTGTACACGTGTGATCTACATAGAGTAGGCATAGGGCACTAGGGTGTCTGTAGGAAAAGAGCTACCCTACCCGTTTGCTACATAGAGAAAACACCAATAACGATTATTCAAGCCGTTTTAAGCACAAGACAGGGTAAACACTTTGAATGTTTAATTCGGTTAAAGCAAAAGGCCAATTGAATTAAATCATAAACAAACAACAAGAGTTTCCCTCACTCCTTGTAAAGAGTTGACGTTGAGTCAGCTCGTGACCCAGAGTGGGATACTGATGCATTAGTCAAAGGAGTGATTACAATGAATCGTATAATAACTTGACTATAATTAGGATTTACACACTGACAGCTCAAGATTACCAATGAATCAAAACATGGTCGATACATTATGTCTTTTTGATCTGCTAAATATTTGAAAAGATCTTTGTCTAAAAGTGCACTCGACTCATTGCTTCCTTATTAAATACTAAATTTTCAAATCTAATTTACTGAATTTTGCAAAGTCGACTGAATTGGTATTACCGGGTTTTACCTAACATCTCAGCGGCCATGTTGTTGCTATATTGTGAACAAAAGAATTTTGATGATTTCTTATGATTTCTTGTTTAGGACAACAACATAGTCGCATAGTCTTAATTTCTCTTTGATGTTTCGAGGGAATTCATTTTTAAACCCAAGAATAGGCAATTTCACATTACAATCACAACGCCTATTACAGAAATTTAATAACCGAAGTATCTACACAAATAAAGAAGACTAACGAAAACGGTACACGCATTTATGATAGCATATTGCCGGTTAACATAAGTCTTATCGTTTGTAGATAAGAGTTCGTTCCATATTATAATTGGAGGTTTGGTAAACGACAGCTCTGAAGATAAGTTTAAAGATACTTACAGCAATAGCGCTTGTAGCAAACTGCCTTGTAACAGCGCTTTCCTATAAAGTGAAACAACTGGATTTTAGCCAGTAAACAGGTTGTGTAACTCGCTCCTATGTCTAAGCAAGCAAATACTCAAGACAGTCTTTTCAAGTATATCTTCTTATTTCTACGACAACAAATTGAGAACAGGAGCACTTAAGATTAATCTAATGATCAAGTAAATAATTTACAAAATTTTATTGCAAAACTTCTAGTTTTCTATTCTTTCAACCAAATCGATCAACTTTTGTAACTGAACATCTAAAGGAATTGGTCTAAGATCACCGTTTGTTCTTCCTTGATCTCCGTCGTAATGCATGGGAAGAATCCTTATGTTACGATTGTTAGGGGGCAACTAGAAGGTTTAAAACACTTAAACTTGTTTTTGAAAGAAAAAATCCTACATATTCAATTTTGTAGGATTTCTTTCTTTCAATATCAAGTAAAACACAATAAACTAGCAAAGAAAAGCAAACTCGTGTTTTAAACTTTTCATTTGCCTCCTTACTGAACACTAATCTCAAAACTCATTGCAATGAGTGTTGCAATGGGTCATCGGTGCTTTGGTATATAATTATGAATTCTATGAATAAAGTTTATCACTCTTACCGTAGAAGCAGTGCGGACGGTAGTTGCAGTATGGAACTGTTAACAGAAACAAGCATCATGGCAATCAGTTGGAAATTGCTCTAGGTTTGAGTAACACAACAAAGATAGAAAACAACCCCCTATTCGAATCATTTTGAATTTACTATAGGTTCTGTGTAACACTACAAACATGAAGTAGAACCTCTAACTATGGAACTGTTAACAGGAACAACCATCATGAAAATCATTTTGAATTAATTTACCCTAGGTTTTATGTAAGACTACAAAGATAGAGTACAACCCCTAATTATGGAACTGTTAAATTGGAACCTCTAATTATAGAACTGTTAACAAGGAGAAGCATCAAGAAAATCGTTTTGATAGGATTATCCAAGGATCTGTGTAATACTAAAAAGATGAAGAACTTCGAGCTTTAATTATCGAACTGTTAAATACAGGAACAAGAATCATGACAATCAGTTTGGAAATTGCCCTAGGTTCAGTTCTGTGTAATCACAAAGATAGAGTACAACCTCTTATTATGGAACGTGCTTTTAACAGGAACAAATGTCAATCAGTTAAAAATTGCTCTAGGTTCTGGGTAGTACTACAAAGTTAGAGTTTAACCCAGTTAGTGTAGGAAAGTCAGTTGGAATTTGAACAACTGACAAATGTCTCCCAATATTTTTATTTATGTTTTTCATGACGGTTCTGATAGCATGCTTGGAAGATTCTCACCTTTGTAGCAGTATTGACGATGGTAGCACTTGGGAACTGTTGAAACGAACAGGAAATTAAACCAGTTAAACACTTCGAAACAGTTATAGTGTCTAAATACTGATAGGTCTATTACAGTAAATTTGAGTTTAAAGAAACACCACCAACATACCTGTTTGTCTTATGGGTAATTTAGGACCCGCTACAAGCTAATACGCAGAAAATCTTTGGCTTGTGCATGTGAAAGTAGCTTAAGCATCTACTAAAGGCTCTGGTTGCTCTATTCTGCCTGTTTTGACTCAGTTCATAAATTTTAATAATAATCAAATTTTAATAATAATCAAATCACAGACACTTACTGTGTTTGCAGTAGCCACGGTAGAAACATTTAGGAACTGTATAAAGAGAGCAAATGAAAACTACCATTAGTATGGCACTGACAGCTATCCCTGGCCTGCAAATGAAGCTTTAGTAAAACTCTCCGTTTAACTTGAATACAACTCTTAATTGACGATACTTGCTGAAACTAATAATTGCGACTTCTATGATATGTTTAAGTAAAATGTTTTTAACCTATAAATGTTGGCTTTTGTTTTTACAACCTTTTTCTATCTCGAATTCTCATTTCTTTTCTCTAGAATAATGGTATGCGACGCATTTAGAATTTGTTTTCTTTTCCAGCAAAAGCGTATCTTTGGAAAAGCTGGATTGTTCTATTTCTTGCTTTCAGGCCTCTTGCAGAATGCTGCTCTTTCTGGCCTACAGATAAGCGGATAACGGTAGTTTGTAAATTTTACAAATGTGCGCTCTACAGATACACTGTGTTTTTTGATACTACAAAAACAAAGATTTTGACATGAGAGCTTATTCTTACCATAGTAGCAGCGAGGAGGATTGTAGAAGCATTTTCCTATTGATAAAAATGAAAAAAGAAAACAAATGAATGTTTCTGATGTGATAAGAGGATCGTATTCAGGAGAAGAGAAAGCCAAGCTTGCATCTCGACAAAGAACATTTCGAGTCCAATTGACCTAGACCGCTGTTTACGTCACCGAGTCCTGCATCGGGTAAACAACACACCGAGAGAGGCAATATGATGCACAAAGATCCAAAAGTTGTAGTTTGCATTGCTGCGGGACTGAAATCTGTTCTGTCCAAAAATAAGCCTATACGTGTTTAACATCGGTGTAGCTTGTTTAACCTTTTACCTCGGCAACTTTATAAACGTCTAACTAATCTAGCATCATTTCATACTAAAAGAGAAACAATAGGTGCAAGGAACTGGGATTAGACAAAGAAATTACTAAAGATGAAGAGAAAGTTCTCTTTTGTGAAGAACATGCACCCTAGTATCCAGCGCCGTCATTCCCCCTGACCAGCGGTCGGGAAACAGCGATTCGAGGTACGAGATAATGGAAGAATATTTATACTATAATCGATTATAATCGCTTGGGGAATATAACATATCAAAGTTTGTTTTCTTTTGGGGCTTTTGAAAAGTTAATATAGAAGGTCTACTCCAGGTCCTACGTTCGCCCGAGATTGCCTACGATCACCTGAGATCACCGAAAATTACCTAAGATCGCTCAAAGTATTTCTGTCAAAAATAGTTAGTTTTCCTAAGATCGCCTAAAATCGCCTAAGATCGCTTAATTCCGTCAAAAATGGTAAATTTTTCTGCGATCTTAGGACCAACAGTAGGCCTTGTATACTTCTTTACCACCAAGAGTTATTGATTAACAGTTTGGGCAAGATGGTAGCTTTGGGTACAGTAGTCCACGCGATGTTCATAATTGCATGCATGAATTAATAACTTTGTAAGAAAGTGTTTCTAATTTTCACTGTGTTACCTCTGCGGCAGTGTCGGTAACCTTTGCTGCATTTACGAACTAATAAGAAAAAGACATAAAGAATTAGTTTTTGATATTAAGCATATTAATTTAGTTTATTAATCTGTGTAGACGAAGGAACATAAAAAACTACTTAAACACCATCGGAAATTCTCCGTTGCTCTTTCCTTAATTTTAATTGCAATGATTCTTAAACTGAAATTCCCTGAAGCTGCATGCATCTAAAATGAACTATCTATGTAATAAACACTTGCATCCCGATAGACCAAAATTTTAAAAATTGGCATGCCTTTTTGGCGTCACTTCGCCGTCTTTTGAATCTTGAACATGGCAAAAACTGTCTTTCTCAAATAATCCAGGAGTGAGGGATGCTTGAGTGCATGTAAAACTATAATGAACCAAAAACTAAGCACAGTATTTTGATAGATTTGTTTCAGTTCACTTTGCATAAATCCCTTTATTTCAGTCCTTGTAGATTATTTATTTAAGTCGTTTTAGTCAATAGTTAGACTTAAAGTTTAATGTTAACAGAGTCTCAGTGGTACCTTTGATGCAATGACGACGGCGATAGCACTTCTTGACTGTAGATAGAAACCACAGGCATGTTTTAATAAATGGAGCAATGCAGTGCGTTCAGTACAATATTTGACATGCAATACAGAACAGTATCACCAATGTGAACAAGAACTGTTCTAAGGTTTGGTAGATATTATGCGAAAATAGAATATACCAAATCAGTGAACAGCTTTTTACGCGAGCTCTGATTGGTTTCTGAAACAGTAAATCTGTTGTTCTGAAAAAGCTGTCAAAATGGCGACAGTCTCGGAAGAGGAAACTTACGAAATAAACGATTCAGCCATTCTCTTAAACACAAAAAGGGCAACGATATTTTGGCCATGAGATGCCTGTATTCCCAAGTAGGATGAAAACTATTCTACCCCAAAAGTTCAAGAAAAATACAATGATATTGAGCGCACTTTTCTTGCTCGCCGCTTCGTGTCTTGGTAAATATCCACCACTTTACTTCTCTTCGGCGGATATGTGTTCAATATTCAGTCTTTAATCTCTTCAGTTCTTACCTTTATTGCAGTAGCGACGTTTTTTGCACTTTTTTACTATATTGGGAGAAAAAGTTTTACTTTAGTAAATTAGGGTGTTGCATCATGAACTTGGACTGCTGAAGTGTTATAACACATTGAAATTATAGAAAGCAGTCTATAGAACACGTGTTGAATTATCTTGTTTGGATAGCCCCTCTTTCTAGGAAACTAGAGTTTTCTCTCAACTCAAAATTCCATTGATTTTGAAAATATTTATAAGTTAACTGAAATAAAGAAAAAAAAAATGTTTACAATTTGTAAGGTCAGGAGGTCAAGAGTTTACGGGTATATAGCAATCAAAGCTGAGGCTCACCGTGTTTGCAGTAACGACGGCGATAACACTTCTCTGTAAAAGAAAAATCATTGGGGTGAGAACTAATGAAGACCATTAAATTAGATGTAATGATGATATCACAAAAGAAAAGTTCTAAAGCGGCTCAGAAGAACACATTAATATTTTTTATCACTGAATTGCTATTGTGTTCAACACACTGATTACAACTATATTCTTGTCTCGCTGCAGGGTATGGTTAGCAAGGAGTAACAAATTAAGTTTAAGCATATCAAAGCGGAAAAATCATTTATGCATTCACAAGTAATGTTATTTCTTGTACTAGCGTTGACTTAATTCGATATGTCCTTGGTAGTTGTATATCATAATGGTTTATTGCAGTGTGTCCTACATTTGGCCATGGAGGCTCTTCATCCGTAATCATACTAATATCATAATGACTTAATTATCCCTAAGATACAGTAATGAAATTATAATAAAACAACTATAAAATACAAATATACTAAAATATATTTACTTACTGTAGGGCCGGCATTTTTTGCAGAAATATTTCTTCAAATGGCACCCTTTGGAAGAATAAAATGAGATAAATTGTTTGTAGCTGAGAAGGAATTGTCTATTTCCACGATCAATAATTTTATTTTGAGAGCTGTTTCGATTTTATATTTTTTCTTCTCTCGCGTGTAAGTCAAGTCTTGGTGTAATAATGCTCTGTTTTCCGCGGCATTTTTTGTGAAGTAAATTTGTGCCTAGCTAGCGTTGATTGTTGTAAAGTAAAATTTGTGCTATTTGTACTACATGTACACCAAGCTTTTTTTACAAAGAAAACGCTAACAAAACCGAATTTCTTATGAAAAATGAATAGTTAGCTGTTCCCGCATGTATCAGTTTTGCCGATTGTTATACACGAGCAAAGACATGTCAAGGCTCTTCCTCAAGGAAAGCTTTCTCGAATTGACAATGAGAACTAATTTAGGAAACAGCGTCCAACAGTAATTACATGCAATATTGAGATAGAAAAGATGGGGACTGTACGCTTTACCACAATGCACTGCGAACCTTACACGGCAAAAGAAGCTCGGTGAAGGTGATAGCCGGTAAAACTCTTCCTTATACTAACAACATTTTGTGTGTCAAATGTGAGGTTTATAGATTTCCTATAGCATAGTTTGCAACTTATCAATCTTAGACTTTATGCGCGAGGAATTATGGGTAAATGTACAAGTCGCCATTTTTTGCGTATTTGTAGATTTAACAAAACCGCCGCGTTGATGTCTCGAGTGTTAGTTCTTCGTCAAAGCAAATTCAGTACTAAAGTGAAAAATTCAAGGATTTATTAAGTGATTCGACGACTACAAATCTTGGGGCTTGAATTTCAAAGGTTTATTCCACTTCAAAACCCTGTGTTTACCAGGTTCAGCTATTTGCTCTGAGGGAGGATAAAACCGGCTCGAAACGTCATTAAAGTTCAAACGGCAAAGATTATCAACAATCAACGTTTTAGTTATTTCTCAAGTGAAGGCGGCTGTAACTTATTTTGTTAAAATATGCGAATTAAAGCCAATCTTCAGCAAGATTGAAACTGAACACTTTACAAACACATTGTGTGCGCTATGAATTCTGATAGGGCCAATCGACAGCCCAAATTTTTGCTACAGTTGAAATAAAACAATTTAAAAAGTTGCAAATATAAACGTCTTGGCTTTGACACCGTTTGCATGTACAAAATTCGAGTTAGAATTGTTTTTATAAATAATAGAAAATATAAAATATACGACTAAGAGTTCAGTTGCACGAGTGAGTTTTTCAGTATTACGGGCTCATGCAATTTGAGCTTTCAAAAAAACCCGAGAGTATTAATAATTTCCAAATTGAACAAGAAAAGTCGTAAAGTTTCCTTTTAATAACACACATGAAGAAATTCTGAAGAAAACTTGTCGGAAGTGACGAACGACGCGCGCTTTTTGTCATGTGATAAATAACTTACTTTTTGCAACCAATCATAATTTACTTACTGCGCAGTTGCAAGTGATCAGTGGACTGTTTGAAGAAATTATCAAACTGCAAAGTTCTGAAACTCCAGGAGGTAAATGTTTGCAATTGAGTTTGGAAACAATTTGTGTTTTGTTAAATCTTTTAGCACTTTGTTTGGATTTTTTGCATTTTGTTAAGAAAAATTGTACTGCTCCCAACCAAAAACAAAATCGAGAAACTTTTCATGTGCTTTATGAAAAGAGAAACCGTACGGTATTAGGACTATGAATTAAGTAAGTCGACTCTTTCATTTGATACTGGACCTGTAATGGATTGGGAGTTTTGCCTAAAATTTAATCTTATATGAGATACGTTAACGAAGCGTTGGTCGGCCGAGGAAAGACCCCGAGATTGACCGATGCTTGTCCGTGACTGAATCTGGTGAAGGGAAAAACATTCTCGATTTCAATCTAATGTAATGTAATGCAAGCATAGGAAAGACGTATGAGCCAATCGCAGTATGAGGTTTTGGGAACAAACAAATCAGAACAGGAACTAATCATGATGACGTTATGGCTTTTCAGTGTTGGTCGTTGGTATTATCGGTAAGTACAACTTATTTAATTGTGTTGTAATGGATAATTATCGTGTATTTAATGATAAAAGAAGAGTTAATTGAGACAAGAAAATTAATCTCAGCTACTACTACATTCAAGTATACGTACTGCGGCGATAATGTGCTGGATCCTCCACGTCTGTTTCGGCTTGATCATTACTTTCTTCGTCTAACCAAAACGTTAAAACAATAAATTTTAAATCACTAAAAATACAAATGGAAAAAATAAACAGTAATAACAATTAGTTATGCAGCAAGCAAAGAAATTTTAAAACTAAAGTTAAACTGACTTACCGGACTCAACAAGTTGGTTCGGTTCCGCGTAGTCTGTAAGATGAAATATGACCAAACATGATCAGTAATATGAGCTGTGACGTGTCTTCCTTGATCAGTCGGGGTAACTTAGAAACGCAGTAGCATGCATAGTCCCTAGATTTGATTGTTTTCAAAAAACGCATTTTATACATGACGCTAAAAAGCATTGGTGTTATAACCCTAGGAATTTGCCAAGGCATCTAAACAAAATCATTCTTATTTGAATCGCGGTTATATGCAACAATCTTCGCGGTTGTGTACGCAATTTAAGCAATTGCAAAAGAGAAGCCTGAAAAAACATTCAGGCTTTAACGGGATTCGAACCCGTGACCTCTGCAATACCGGTGCAGTGCTCTAACAACCACGAAGATCCTACCATAACGTCATTGAATCTAAACAAAGATGACGATGAAGCAAATTAGAAGGTAAAGAAGGAATAGTTAATCATAATACGGAAGAAGCAAAATGGAATGGAATAAAGCAAGAACCAAACGACATATACCTGGTATGAAGTGTTACAATGCAGAACGAAAGGTACTTACATGATGTGACGTAATATAATATAACCTGACTTAATGCAAAGCTACGTGGTAAATAATCAATTGGGATATAAAGTTACAAACTTTTCTTGGGATGTTGTAACATAGACTTGCCAGAAGTCGAGCTCAGCGAGCTCAGAGAATAGAGAAACCGACCGCAAAGCGCGCTTCGGGTGTAGTGAATGAGCGAAGGACTTTGGGAAAATCTAGTTGTAACACTACATGAGATCGTACGACATGACAACGGTTCACGTGTCATGAAAAGATGTAATATATTTTCGAAACACACCGTTCTCAGACTGTTCCTCCTGTTCTGGACTCTCTTTGGGGTCTGTTGTAAAGAAAACAATCAGTTACTGGTACAGCTCTAGTCTTATAATGTCTATCTAGTTTCTTTTCATTTGGCGCTGGTATGGAGTATCATAACGCAAAACGAAGGGAAATAACATGGTTTGATATGACATAATATAGCTGATCTGATTTAACGCGACGCAACGTGGAATGACGTAAGTTTAATAGATAATTCTTAAACTTTACTCGAACTGTTGTATCACTCTATTGATATGATACGACATGACGCCGGATCACGTGTCATGAAAAGATGTAATATATATTTTCGAAACACACCGTTCTCAGACTGTTCCTCCTGTTCTGGACTCTCTTTGGGGTCTGTTGTAAAGAAAACAATCAGTTATTGGTACAGCTCTAGTCTTATAATGTATTGTCTATAGTTTCTTTTCATTTGGCCCTAGTAGGGAGTATCATAACTCAAAACGAAGGGAAATAACATAATTTGTTATGACATAGTAGAACTGATTTGATTTTACGCGACGCAACGTGGAATAACGTAAGTTCAATAGATAATTCTTAAACTTTACTTGCATGAACTGTTGTAACACTCCATTGAGATGATACGACATGACAACGGTTCACGTGTCGTAAAAAGATGTAATATATTTTAGAAACACACCGTTCTCAGACTGTTCCTCCTGTTCTGGACTCTCTTTGGGGTCTGTTTTAAAGAAAACAAAAATCTTTTCTTCTTGTGTTCATTTGCATTTACTTCTATATGAATGTAAATAAAAAATTGCGGCAGAGTTTCTTTTTGCAGGATTGTCGATCTTTCATTGTGTTGTTACTAAACTGTATATACAATCAGTAACGGCTTCAGGTAATGTTAGGCTTAAACCACTTCTAACAAAGCTCTTTAATTTTTGTGAAATGTGACAAGTTCCGCATTATCTCGATTCTAATTTTCAAAACTAATTTTCATGAAATAAATAAGCAGTATTATCAGTGTATAAGACTGACTCGATCACTAGTGTCTTTAGCATAGTTTTTCCTGCTTGTAGGGGTATATCATTTTCACTGCTTTAAGCAAATTGCTTTTTTTAACCTTAACTTTTGAATATGTAGGAAAACTCCATAAAAACGTTTCAACGCCGTGCAGTTGTGAAACAATTACAAATAATAATTAATGTATAACATTTATACAAACTTTCGGCAAATAATAACAATAATAATATAATATTGTCTTTATTCATAAGATAAAAACACTTAGGCATAGATATCTAATGTTACATGGAATAAATATGTGAAAGGTCTGTGCTTAATTATAGTTAATAAGTATCAAAAACTATTATTAAAACCAATCTATAAAACCCGATAGGTATATATATGAGAATTAAGATTATCGATAGCAAGTTTGTGGCTCAAAACATTTAAAACTGTTGTTTAAGAAATAACTAACGATCTCAGTTGACTATACTCCCTACGGCCCTGCATGGCTATGTCACTCTCCGAGGAAAATTGTAAATGGTAAGCTGCAGGTATATTTTGTTTAAGTTGTAATTGTTTATAAAGCAATAAACAGAAAAGCAAGAATTTTTAGTTTATCAAAACAAATTCGTTCTTCATTTGAGCCAGTTACCATTCTGCTCGTCTTCTTCATCCTTCAGTTCAGCGTGGTCTTGTTCCTCATCCTCATTTTCTGTTGGTTGTAACAATTTGAAATTAACCCCAAGCCAGTTTATAGAATTATCCTGGAAGGTCATGAAAACGGAAATTTTGACAACCCAATTTAAAAAAACATGTGTGACAAACGGAACTGTATAACTATAGAGAAATCATATATACATACATGCGCAATAGGTATATTTGAGACGATTTATCACAATTCGCCATCGAGTTGACATAGTCAAAGTTTTTGCTAGAACGAACTCCTAGGGGGGTCCGAGTTGACATAGTCAAAGTTTTTGCTAGAACGAACTCCTAGGGGGGTCCGGGGGCATTAACTCCCCCGGAAAATTTTTAAAGCTGGACTCTCTATAGTGCAATATTCTGCGTTACCTGGGCCGGAATTGGTTAATCAGGAAGATCTCTAGAGAAGCTAAAAAATGCTCATAAAAATGAAATATCAATTGACTAATTTGGCAATTAAAGGGAGTATATATCAGTTTGCAATTATTCGTTTTTTAGTTGATTCCAAAACGGACTACAAATATAGAGTACTTATCCCATATCTCGTTCTTTCGTCGGATCCAAAGGCCGGAGTCGGCTATCTCTATTGAAGTCATCATAGTCGATCGACGGTTTCCACACTTAGAAATAGTTATATCGTGTGCGAACTACCGGACATTAGATGTCAAACAAACGAAACCCCTACATAGTACCGTAAAAACCACATCAAGGGCCGAGCGGATAAAGTAGAACAAGGCTGTGTAAGGCCCTTACCGTTTAGCTTCTCATCACTGACTTCTGCAACAGGTTGATCATCAACCTTCTCTGCTTCTGAAAGAGTTTATAAACGTATGAGCTTATGGAACGAGTTTATAACGAAAATTCAGTTTTTGTTTTGCTTCCTTTACCTTTGTCCAGCTCTTCATGAGAGTTATCTAATTCCTCTGAGGCAATAACAGAACATACCAAGAGGGCACCTAGAATAGCCAACAGCTTCAATTTCATCTTGATGGTGGCTTGATATCTTCAAGTCCTTCAGAAGGCTGCTCAAAGTAAACTGAATAGTTCTTGCCCCTGAACTTCTATTTATTACAGAACCACAGAGGGTACAAAGTATAGTTGACGCTGATTGGATCATCAAAGCCCTCAACACAATAGATCTGGTTTGAGTAGCTATTGACGTGTACGATAAGAAAGTATTATTGGAACTGTCCCAACTTCTTAGATTGCTGCTTTCACTTCCTGATTTTTTCAACAAAAGTGGTGATCTAATACTATGTTTTTTGGTAAGAATCTACTTTAAGAAGGGAAATTAATATTGAATATTAAACGAGTGTGCGCTGCTGACCTGAATTGCTATAACAAATCCAACATATTTGAAGTGTTTACCTCTATAAAGGAAAATTTTATTTTAGGAAGTCGAAAAGAGTTCTTTTAATACAAGCTACAGGCTTAAATAAAAACGAAAACAGCACCTTCGCTTTTATGACGTTCAGTTGTGTCTACAAATAGATAAAAAAGATGCTCTCTTTATTCAGTCTACTTAGTTGTGTCATAATATTCAACCATTTGAGTGTTAAGGCTTTAGTGTTTATGATTATGTCTTGTTTGTCAGGAGCGATTTTGTTTTTTCAATGAGGAAAAAGTTAAACACGATACAAATATTAAACTCATTCTAACAGTACTTATATATTGCGTCGTGGTTTTGTCAAAACAGAATTAATATATAAGCTCAGATAGCTCACCTGTTTACGATGAGGGCACAGAATTTATTTCCTTATTCCTATTGTTATATTTTTATGCTTATGTTTTTTTTCTGGGATGATGCAATTACCCTCTGTATAAACAATCCAAATATATCTTCAACCTACGTCTTATCATTATAGACATATACACTCTTTTTTTTACAGGAAAATATACTTTATATTGAGGCTCAAAATAATACTGAGGTTCAAATTTTATACAGAACGGTGACCGCTTCCTCCTTTTCTACGACAATTTGACAACCTAGGTGTAGGATGACTTTAAAGAGTCTATATCAACTACCCTCTGCATATACAATCAAAATATATCTACGTCATATCATTATAGACATATCATATATAATATAGTGCAATTTTAATTGCTTGCCTTGTTCTAAATAACTATCACGCAACGGAAAAAGTTTATTGAATGTACTGTAATATCAATAAAACGTTTTGAACGCTTTCACACTTAATTCATGATACAGTGTATGACAATTCCGGGTCAGTTACAAAGCTGCTGCTTCAGCTGGCCGAGTGTTTCGTTTCAA
>JAOBRD020529196.1:0-16860 GCA_027575215.2 Hydrozoanthus sils | reverse complement strand
CCCCCCCCCCCCCCCCCCCCCCCCCCCCCCCCCCCCCCCGGAGCTCCCCCTCCAATAATTTCTCGTCATTCATAGTTTCTATGTTAGAATAATTTTGGATTCAACACTGACTTAACTTCTGTGCTATGCTTGCAGCTCCTACCCCACTCCCCCCCCAAAAAAACATTATCAATTTCTTTCCGTTTGGTATAAATTAGTTAATACATACGTGAGTTAAAAAGTCGATGCATTTCTTGGTTTGGTGTAAGGAGTCGAGTCTTTATGGAGTAAACATGGACAATAAATAAAAAAAATTAAAGAAAAACAAATAAGAAGGTAGCTCAAGGGAACTCGAAGATAATGTAAAAGAAAGCCATGCTTATATAACCAATCAACAAAACGTTCAGTTTATTTAGACATGTAACATTAAGGAGCACATAAGTTCTCGTTTTAAGGTGTACGTGTGTACTGAAGGATAGGCTACAGCAATGGGTCGAAACCCCGCTCTTATCGAGCAATGTGGGGGCTTTTTCAAGTTCCCGCTAACAGACAAGAGACTAGACTAACGGCTTAACGTCCCTGTCTACTGACAGTGTGGCTAGAGATGACTGTACTAATGTTCAACTCTCGCAAGACCAGGCATTCACCCGGAATCTCACGCTCGGGAGTCAGACAGAGTTCGTACTCTTATAACTTTCTGAAACTCCATGACTATCCACGATTTTCTCGATTTTCCATGATCTAGAATTGCTATTTTTTCCCTCCAATACACCAAAATTAGTTTCATTTTTCCCTTTTCTTATCATAATGTAAGCTAAACAAGGTGAAGAAAGGGATGTTTTTTGGACATCTAGGGATTAAAATGACTTAACTCTCGCACGGTTTTACCGCACTGCGTTTCAGCGAGTCTAGCTCTGCGTTGAAATCATTGAGGCAAGTAACTTTACGCATGTATATGGATTGGTTATAGTTTTCCTACACTTTGTTACCAATCTAAATTCTGCCAATTTTCCATGACTTTCCATGACCCTAATCAAAATCCCATGGAAAGGCTTGGAAAATGAAATTCCCAAATTCCATGACTTTCCAGGTTTTCCATAACCTGTACGAGCCCTGTTAGAGATTTTGACAACTGAGCAAAGCAGGTTCAAATTTAACTCTCTCGAACCTAGAAAATCTTCAACTGTTGAAAACAAGTCTGTGGTCTAGAGTTACCTCTAACGTTAATGTATGCTGCGGCTACGATTGTCCCATGTGAGTTAAAGGCTGTACACGTGTACCAGGCCGATTCCTTGATGTTGTTAATCGACAGACTTAGGTCTGGATTCCCGAGGATTCGTTCGCCTTTTCGCTTCCACATCAGGGTGGGCTTGGGGGATCCGTTGGCAGAACATTTCAGCAAAATATTGGTCTCGGGGTTGACCGTCCTGTTCGTTGGTCTCACTAAGAAGGTTGGAGGTTTCTTTTTATCTGGAAAGAAGAGATAAAATATTCATAAACGAAGGTCTAAAAAATAATAATCTGTCCCGGGCTTTGTTTAAAAAAGTGGAGAGCCACTACATGAAAAGATAATTGCTTAGCCTTGAAAGGCCACACCCTCCTTTTCTTCGTTTATACCGCGGCCAAGTCTCACGACCTCCTATAAAACACACAACTTTTGAACATAGGTCCCAAATAATTTATCAGCATCTAACTTCTCCTTACATCACATACACAAAATGAGGCATTTGGTAACGAGAAAATGAAAATTGATCAAACAAAACCAACTACTGAAAATGAAACAACCCCCCCACCCCACCCCTCCCCACGGGCCTTTAACTTTGGCGAATATTTGGTGTCTGACGCCTGCAACTGAACAGATATATAAGGCAAGGTTTTTGTCGAGATGGCAAAAATAAGTCGGACAGCTCTATCGATTATTATAGATCTCGCTTTTTTAAACCAAGTGGTGAACGACTTTCTTTTGACCAAGTGATGAACAACCATTTTGCTTACCAACCTTGTAAAACTAAAATATAGAATTTTAAAGGGCCCCAGGTACAGAAATAAGGTGCAACTTAACCAAACTTGTAGCAAAATAAGAACACTATCAGAATAACTCCAACTTACCGCGAACAAAAACCCTGAATCCACGGGAAATCACCGTTCCCTTGGCATTTGTAGCAACACATTCATATTTCCCCTTATCGCTAACACTAATCTGATTAATTTGGAGTCCGTTAGCCAAAATTGTGTATCTCGGCCCCGAAACATCGAGCGGTATCGCGTTCTTGGTCCACCAGATCTGCGGTGGTGGCGAGCCAGTAGTGTTGCATATTAATTTCAGAGGGTTTCCAATTGTTTCGATACCAAACCTTGGAGAACTTGTGATGCGGGGAAAGCCAGCGGGCGTTTTACCAACTAATAATTGAAGGAGAAAAGCAATGGTGAATAGCGGAAAATCGTTAGGCTAATTTAGCAACACGCTTTTTCTTTTTATAAGAGCAAACTTCATAGTAATACCCTGGCTGAGAACTTATTTATTATTTATGCAATTGGTAGCCATTGGATTATATATTAGCATATGCACCAAAACTACCGTTCTTTTCTGCTGATAAGGAAAAGGTTAATTTCGTCCACGAAAAAAAAACAAAGGCAAGTGCAACAAAAGAATCAAAGCTCTTAGTACGCTAATTTTTTTCTTCGTTGTAACACAAATCAGGTTTGTGAAATGCAATCAATACAAGATCCTCAAAAAATGGGACAAACGTTCTTTTCTAAAATGTTATGAAACTTAGCTTAGCTTATCTAGAATGCAAATTGGACGCACAGACAAAAATGTCATATACTCAATGTGTACCTTAAAACTGCCCTGTTTATTCACAAAAACAAAAAGCTTGACAATCTTGGAAACTTGTGAGATAATACAAACATGTTGACTCGAATCGGATTACCATAAATTTAAAACAAAATCTAAAATTTTAAAAAGGAAAACTGGCTATCAGGTTAAATCGTACAGCGAAACCGTTTAAGTATCTAAAGACTATAATCGATTAGAAAATTACAGAAAGTAATCATGGTCACAAACAACAATAATTGTTTGTTCAACACATTTTTCAAAAATAGCCAGCTTGCTGGGGTTGTTTTTTTTTTAAACGCGGATAATCACAGGGCAAGGTGTTGCGGCCGTTTTGGATTTCGTATGCCGCTCGACCGCACAAAATCCAAGATGGCGGCATAATCGTAACCTGTGATTTTCGCGCCAAAAATCATCCAACCGCCTGGTCCAGAACTTGTGCCATCAACGTTGACTGTAACTTCTTTTAAAACAAATTTTAACTGGAAGTTCATCCTAGTAAAGCTAAGCAGCTTAAACTAGAAGCAAAAGACTTTTTAGGTGTAACTGCTTTGTTTTCAACAATTAGTTTTTCAAAAAGCTTTAAAGATTGTTTATTTTATCTAATCAGTTGTCAAAGAAGAAGGAGCTTCTTTGTTAACCTTCAAAGCCAAATCTTAGATCACCGGCACAAAAATTAAGATTCGATTCTGCAATATTTGCGATAAGCTAATCAACCTCATTTGTCATCTCTTTGTCTTTTTTGCAAAGGCAGTGAATCAAATAGCCATTGCTAAGCCCTGCACAGTAAACAATAGAGAGTAAATGCCGAACTCCTTCATTTTCTGTTATCCAAAGAACCGAAAAGCAGCACATTTTTTTTGACTTTTCAGTCATTGGTTTGCGTCGAGCCAACCGAGGCCAAAGAGAAATGGAACTCGATACGCCTGGCGCGGCGGCCAAGTCGGTTTGCTATTTATTTTTGAGATAAACATCCGTCTTCCACAAAATACAGAGCAGGCGGAGATCGAAAGTATCGTTGAAAAAACACTTTATCAGCCCGTCAGCGTATTTTCCTTTAAAGAAATCACTTTAAAACTGTTATTTATTGTTAAAGAAAGCTATAGAAGCAGGCACATTCGTTCTACCACATAAATCATTATTACGGGCCCCGATATCCTGTTTCCTCCCACTGGTATGAAAAGTGTGGTATTAAATGGTGAAATTGATTCAAATTAATGTCCAATATTCTTTACGGTTTCCTACCGGATGCCAAAAAAACCGCAAAAAATATGAGAGTTCACACGTCTGTGGTAGTATTTAAACATCGAGTTGGGAACAACCGAACTCTAAGGGCAATATCCGTGGACAGGAAATGACTTATCAAAGTAAATTTTAAGTGCGGCACGTTCGCGTGACTTTTGCGACTTTTAACAAGTTCACCATAGTTTTCAACAGTCAATGCTCTATGTCATTAGGAATTCGATTATAATAATGGACAGTCTCACAACACTAGTTCTTCATTTCAAACTATTCAAACCACTCTTCTTCCTAACTGTCTATGTGCAGTTTGGTTCTATTTGCTTTGCCAACGAACCTCATCAAATATTCCGGATGGTTTTGTTAATTTATTCATCGTTTGTTGACCAGATCCAAGTCGATCAAGATTTTAACTCTCAAATTATTTTACACTCCAAAATGAGGAGATTTTATACTGAGAGTGAGAGAATCCTGCTCTCTTAAAAGTCGCTTAAAAGAAATGTTGAAATAGATGCGCTTTTCTAAAAATAGAAGTTAAGAAATTGCCCTGTCATTTTGACCTCTTCACTTAATAGATCACTTGTGAGGGTCAGGTGCCAGCAATTTCGACAGCTTAGAATTGGTCTATCTTTACTTACTGTTTTATCAAAACAAGCAGAGCATGGCATATTTTACAAAATATTGCAACCCACTTGTCAAAGTAAATTTTGATAACAGAAAGAACAACTCTAGTACACAGACCTTAGGATTAAGTCAGCAGATTCACCAAGAGGAAGTTTAAAACATACAACCGAACAAGCACACCGTTTAAAAGAAACGCGACCTACAATACTCTGACGCCGAAATATTTGTCTAATCAGCTTATAACAATTAGGACTGAATTAAAATAGAAAATTTTAGTTGAACTCAACTCGGCAAACATTTCGACAAATAAGTGGGGCGATTTTTTCCTGGCATTTGATTAACCCCCCTTTAGCCCCATCCGCAGTCCTATCTGAAGCTCTAATCGTCTAAGATCACGTGTCAGCCGCGTTCACTTGAAAAGACCGCAAAATGTGGCAAATAAGTGTGACAACCCATGCTTGCCCTATCCCAAAGTCTTTTTTAAAAAATGGCACATAACGAGCTGACAAATTAATTAATTCCGGTTCAGTTAAAATAAACGACAATACCATATTCACTTTCAGGGCTGGTGTAACGCAGTCGCATAGCTTAAACGCCCCTAGGCGACAAATTTGTGTAATTCGCCATACATTAAAAGCTTGTTAGAAATCTGCGTGCTTTCTAAACGGTAAACCGATCCGTGGATAAAAGAATAGTCTACAAATTACATTAACTTACTACTGCGCGATTACTCTTAAATTGTCTTAACTACAGGTTAACCTGTCACTATGGTATTGGTAATTTCTTACAGCACATTCCTCGTTCTATAAAAATAGGTGCGCATTTATCATACAATCAAGAACAAAAGATGGTACTAGGTGGCAGGCTATTCTGTAGTTGTTCCGAATTTATCTAAAGTAGCCCGGCAGAAAAAAAAGATATAATTATAGTGCATAACGTTCTTACCTTTATACACTGCAAGACTGGCGGTCCCACAGCAGGGGGTCAATTAGATTAGCAGAAAAAAAAATCTTGTGCAAATAACGCTCATACCTTTGTACACGGTAAGACTGGCGGTCGCCGCGACAGGGGGGTCAACTTGGTTATTCGCTTCACATTTGTAGGTGGCTTGATGTCTGTCTTTCCTAAGAGATGAAATCCTAAGCACGCTGCCATCTTGTAACGCGTATACACGAGTTCTTGAATCGGTTATGGCGCTGCCATTTTGGAACCAGGTAACTGTAGCTGGAGGGTTGCCCCGGACCTTACAAACAATTGCAATGGAGCCCTTCTGTACCCCTGCAAAGGCTTTGGGTGTGACAGTTACTCTTGGTGCTGTGGAACGAAAAGGACAGATGAGACAGTAATACTAACGCAAAATCAAGATCATAAAAATAAATCAAAGTCAAATCCTTTCTTGAGCCTAAGTGGCTCATAGGCCGGCGCTTATCTCCGGTTCCTGTGGTGTTAAGAGGATGCGAGTCTTTGGTTCCCCCTGGTCAGGACACCAATCTATCGCAGATTAGCCGGCAGCAGAACTGGTTCTCATTTATAAAGCTACGTCTTGTTCAAGGACACAACACATTGGTCTGGCCGGGGCTCGAACTCGCGACCCTAGGATTACGAGACGAACACGCTAACCGCTCGGCCTCTGCGCCGCCGACTTCAAAATAATAGAATACTTTTGCTTTGAAGATGGTCGTGTTGAAAATATTATTCTTTAAATTTTCAGTGTTATCTTAGCATTCAAACTTCAACTTCTCGCACAACCAAAACAGTGGTTCGATTTTTTAAAAGACAGCATATAAACAACTTCTTCTTTTTAAAATCCGACCAAAAGAAAAAAAAAACGAGATAACGACAAAAACAAGTCAATTTATATACAACAGGGTTAGGTTGAGAGATACACCATGCAGAGTTGTTTATTTGAAATGGTAAAGGCGACCCTGACATTATCAAGTTTCAATGTACAAAGACGACGGACAATAGTCGTTCACACCAAACAACTTTGTACTACGGTGGCTACGCGTGCGAAATGCAAGACAAAACTTAGCAGTAGAAATAAGACAACACAAAACAAGCGGTAACCTTTCTCTTTCTTCAAGTTCAGAATTCTATTTTTATTTTTCTTCGAGGGGATGAAAAACGCCGGATTTTCATTCCGATGAAGGAAAAATAGAATACAAACTGTATTCACATTTAATATTTGGTTTTAAATTACAAAAGAGTACTATAAATAGATTCTTTTTTATCATATATTGGTATATATTCTTCGAGGGGATGAAAAACGCCGGATTTTCATTCCGATGAAGGAAAAATAGAATACAAACTGTATTCACATTTAATATTTGGTTTTAAATTACAAAAGAGTACTATAAATAGATTCTTTTTTATCATATATTGGTAAAAAGAGATAACGTCGAGGATAACTATAGGTTTGGCCGAATTGAATCTTCCTGATTCCGTCCAGCTTAGGCTTAAGGAAGACCAATATTTACATATTTATATTAACTTTTATTGTAAAAAACGAGGATCACAAAAGGAAGCACATGTTTTCACAAAGTTTGATAAACTATTTCTGTAGCTACCAAATTTATGTACAACTTAACCCAAACAAAAGAACTTCTTCTGTCAATACTGCTCATATATTTCTTATCATTTGACAACATATTCGAGTACTTTTGAACAAATCATTTCGTTATAAACTAAAAACCAGCATGTACAATGCTGGGGAGAAATTTATTCTTTTCCTTAAGATTGTCTCGATAAAACATGAATGATTTTCTAGTGCACTTAAATAGAGAACATCAAACAAATATTAAAGCACAGCAAACTATAGGTATAAAGATATTTTGAAATTCGAAGTTTCTTTTATTTGAACATTTTAGGCGTTTTCGGAAACATTTCAATCTGAGTTTTTGTTGGATAATAACAGGCACCACGTTTGATAACTATACTATATACGGTAATGCCAACCACGCCTAACCGTATTTGGTCGGAATATCTGTTCGTACAAAAATATATTTTTATACACGAAGCAATAAATTTAAAAAGAACCCTTAGAAATAAGACCAAATTCGAAATTCCTCAGATAAGAGGTTTATAGCTTACTCTTAAAACAAAAAAATCCTCATTAAGTTTGCTTTAGATAAGAATATTGGACTGGTATTCGTAAATGACATATCTTATAATGAAGAAATTTAAATTCATTAGTTTAAGAAAACGTGCGTTTAAAATGGGGTTGTTATATCATATTAAAAGCCGAAAAAAAGGCATAATAAAGAAAACCGAAACTCCGCGAAACAAGTGAGGATAAAACTGATGACTTTTTACTGACGTGTTCAATTAATGTTCTTTCACCCTCCAGTGTCACGACATGTCTGTCGCGAAGATGGATTATAATCGAGTATTAAAAAAACTTAAAGCCGGCACGGAAATGTTATTATCCATGTTCTCATTGACGGATATCAAAAGCTTTCCAGTCTTGATTCCTAACATTCCAATGACTAGTACAACTTTTTAAATCGGTAGGGTTTGAAGAAGAACGGCCTGAATTATTGTAAAGGTCATAAATCGAAAAAGCTGAGTCCAAGACCAACTACGTGACGAGACATAAACTGAGCAAAACGACATAAAAGATAACTAATTAGTTTTTTTAAAAGTCAAAATGATGCACCGAAAATAGAATTCAGAAGAGATTATCAATTGAAGAGTAACAAATGAGAGATCAAAGGTTTATATTTGTCCTGATATGGTTATCAACGAAGGTGCAGAGATTTCGTAAATATCGACAAGTGTTTTGCTTCATTCATCGCCCCCCCAGGGCTGTGCTCCTACGGGCAGGCGGGTGAAGGAGATTTGGCCTATCCGTTTATGACCTACAGATGCAAATTAAGACAAAACTGTATGCATTAATTATTTCAGAGGCTATCATCATGTTCAGTAGCCGAAAAGGCTCCTAATTGTCTTGTTATCATTAGGAAACACGTCTGTCTCCGATGCTATCGGGCACTTGGCACACTTTTTAACAATAACAAAACAAAAAAACCTGCAGATAATTATTCAGTGAGTAAGTGTTTTGTCTTTCCAGTTCGACTCTTCGGGGTTGAAGGAAAGCGACTGCTCTTCAAAAATGATAGGAATAACATTTTGAAAAGTGCATTGAATTGTTCATTATAACCGATTCCGCATAGGAAATAGAAAATATTTTAGGCACTTGGATGGAAATATACCTACCCTCAAAAAAAAAAACTAAATAATAACTATCAGAAAAGAATTAGCAGTTCGACATGATATTATTGCACTTCTTAAAGTAAGAAAAGACATCTCGCGATTTTTTAACCTTTTCTTAATTTCAGTTATAGGGAAAAATAGAAAAAACGCGACAAGGCTAATTTTTGAAATGCTTAATCAAATATATTCTCTTGCAAATTTCTTAAAAAATTGTTTTCTCAACAGAACAAATATCTCCAACGTTTAGGAGCTCTTTGATAATTTTTTTTATAAAACAAATAAACACAATTCAATAATATTTTTTTAAAATATTGAATATATGGGACGATCTATAGGTCGGATTATTTTGCTTTAAATAATCGAATGTTGTTAAATATTTATGTGAAAAAAGATATATTTTGGCAACAAAAAAATAAAATTTATGTTGTTATAAAGCGAAGATCTTTTGTCGTGCTTTTCGCTCCTTGATGCAAAGATTCTACAGAATATGCAATGAATCATTGAATGAACGAATCGATCAACGAGCAATCAAGTGACGTGCCAGTGTTTGTTTTCTTAATCCTGAATCAAAACACTCTGCCAGTGATTTGTCAAAAACGAATTACCATCCATCGAAATGTTACAAAGAAAGCTGTTTTTGGCGATGAAAAATTAAACGTGCAATTATTTTTATGCCATTTTGAAGTTGTCTGCAGCATTCATTTAATAAACAAGTTCGTTTCGTAACACAACGATTCGATCATCACCTCAAGCGAAACAGGAGATGGTTTGACTAATAGAGTATCGGGTTGAAATGCAGTAAATCTTGACAAACCTATGACTAAACTAATATCAAACTAACTTTTGAAAAACATTTCTTGAGAATGCAAATTTGACACTGAACAAAAGTTAAAGAAACGTAAAACGGGCAGGACATAAGTGTGTGGACTTGAAACTAAATCCATATGTCATAAAGATCAAACAAACCTTCTGGCATTACAAGCAGCACATGCAACGAAGAAAAAGCACAGAAGAAAAGAGTAGAACGTAGAAACATTTGTAAGGATTAACTCTATTTAAAAAACATAATACATTTGATACAGGAATCTGCGTTTTACAGCTAAAACACCCAGATATGTTTGATCAATAAAGTTCGTGATTCGCGATTAAGTTCAAATTGCCTCAAGGCCCACGCATCCGAAACAAACTCTGTTAGCCTTTTCCCGTTAAACGAATATCAATTCTACTATACATTTCTTAATTATTCTTATTGAAATTGGTATTCGATTAAATACTTCGATTGATCTAAATTTGAAGTTTCGTTTTGCAACCCTTGTACATTTGCATTATCGTTGTGAATGTGCTATCTGATGGTTTCGTCACGACTAAATTGCGAGGCTAACCGCTGAGATATTGTTTTGTGACAAGAGATGAAAAACAGCATACAGAAGAACAGCCGCAATAAACAGCTATAAAAATTTTACTTCGTTATTCCACTGCATGAATAACAAAAACAATCTGTTAAAGGAACATAAAGTTATGCTTAGAATTAGCCTGGTGTCCACTGTTTTACCACAAATTGACGCGAAGATGACACCGACAAAAGATGAACTGGTACATCTCGGTTTTGTCTCTCTTCACTGCCAACTTTTTAACAACCTTTGACCCACTAACAAACAAGAATATATCGATTCTAAAGAACTTCCATTCAATCTTCTGATATTTGAATAAAATATTGACCATTCCGGTATAAAACGTAAGGGCGATTTGGCTATGAGCGGGAATACACTCAAACTTGCGCACTGGAGGCAAATGTACAACCATTTAACAAACATTTGAACGCATATAGGCAGTTTTGAATTACAAGGCTCTTAGCCATTTTAAGGCCAAGTTCCGATAGCTTATCTGTCCTTCTTTTACTGTAAAAAAGGTAAAAACTTAAAATGTACATGATGTTAAGTGTTTAACTTTATGGCATGAGCGAAATGGGCCGACTTTGAAAACGGCGCAATCTAAATGAGTAAATCATCCATTGTGTCATGCAATTTATTCGACAGCTAAACGAAAGGGGTAATCAAAAACAAAATCGTAACTCTGTAGTCTGGTCTCCAAAAGGTAAGTACTACAAGAGAATATAGGCCTTATATTTGCGCTAAGAACAGTCAAGTAATGTTTACAGCCACTGATGTTTTTACCCCGATCGTTTGGAAACCCGCATGTCTTGGGACAACGACAACGCGAAAGGCTGTCCAGTAATACTCCAACTTATTAGTCGTATCTAGCACTTAAAGTCAGCGTCAGGGAACTGCAGCTTAATAGAAACTGTGGTTAAAAAGTGGAAGGAAAAAATTGATTGAGATATCTAAACCATTAACGATTGTAGGAAGTTTTGAGTGCCGAGGAACGGAAGTCATAGTAAAGATTTACAATTCTAAGTAAACACATATATCTCTACTAACCTGCTTCGTAGCTTGTAGTCACACAACTGAAAACACAGAGAAAAAAGAGGGAAAACTCCAAAAGAAGTCGCCGAGCCATCCGTCAAAACTAATCGTCAATTTCTTGTCAGTTGATGTACGTTTCGAGCGTCGTCCCGCAAGACGCCAGCAGAGTTTGAGGCGCGTCCTAATTTTCTGTCTCCAAATCCTGAGGAATAAGTTTTGACAGAGTTTCGATTAATAACTGTACATGTCGGAAAAACCAGCAGACTAGAAGCACCATATATTTCGTCCAAATTTCTTTTCCATCGTATTTTATGATCGCTTGATGCTCAGCGATATAATAAATCTATTCTCTCGTGTGTAAACGAGCTTGCTGGTTAATTTACACGACTGTAAATTCTCTCAATGGTAGGCACGTGATTCAGAACCCACACAGATGTTACATAGCAACGCCTTAGTGATTGACGGCGTTGACAGCAACCCTTTCTTCAACAATGTGATACTTTATAAATGAAAAACAATAGGATTCCTGGCGCGCCAGCAGATTATGTGGGCTATTATGCTCGTCTTTGCAACTCAAACAATTAGTCGCAGTGAATGACTTTTCTCACCAAAATTAACTGCAGAGTTGTTTGCAAGGGGCAGAGGTTCATTATCCAGTGGATTTTATAATTTGACTGCTAATTTTCTATTGCTAAAGGAAGTCTGAGACCGCACGGAGTTTATCGTTTTTTCATACTCACACTGACTTCACTTGGTTGAATAATATACAACCCATAGACGAATCGTGTCAAAAAAAGGTGTTTAGAGTACATATACTTACTTTAAATCTGAGTGTTATTCGCTTCTTGCTGAGCTTTTTCAATCTGTTAAAGATAGAAAAGCATTAGCATACAAATATGTGTTTTGTAAAATGTTGTTTTTCTGAAGGGTGGGCTTTCTTTGTTCTTTTTCATGGGAAACGATGCTAGTTGATCATGAGTGAAAAAAATGTGCCCCAAAGGGAATCAAGAGCTAAAGTTCGTTATTTTCAACTTCTCAATTTGAATCAAACCCGTCTTTACTGAGCAATTCTTCTAGTAAAAGTTTTAACTTTGCGACTCGTAACTAGGCAAAAGATGGGGACAAAACAATCGCAGTTTGCTGAGCAAAAGTTAAAACAGAAATGAGCTTCATCTCGTTATAATATAATCCTCCGAATGGTTTAATGAACAGCAAGGCTCTCTAGCGGGCGATCATTTTAAGTCCTTGTGATGTCACCAAGTTTATTATTTCTGAACTATGTCGTTATTTCCGTTCAGTTTAGAAAAAAAACCCACCTGTTTCTAGAAGTGACTTATAATAACATCAGGGTGCGCTAGTTTTTTCTAACCTGGTTTTTGGGCTTTTGTTGTGGATAACGAGCGAATTCATCCGCACAGTCAAATATCTTAATGAAACAATTTGAACGGTGTTTCTTACAGATAAAAACTCGGAGATACAGTCTCTTGAGACTTAGTAGTTGGACGTCAACGCCTTGCCAGAGATTCTCTACTCTTTTTCAGATGTTAACACTCTTTACTACATCAAACCCGGGACATAGAAGCATACGTCATAGAAATCTTTGCATATCTTGTAACTGTCAAACGTGAACTATGACTATGGATAAACTTAATTCCAAGTCACTCTCGCCTTGGTATATAAAGGCATTGTCTGTTTTGCTGTGTTTACACTGACTAACACCTTTCGTCATTCAAAAATCAAACGCTCTCAGAGGGCCAGCCTTAACTGTCAATTAATCAGTGAAACAAACTGACTAGACCGAGAGAAAAACAAGCCTGACCCGAATTCTGGTTAAACGCGTCAGAGTTATACTTAATACCGTAAGAAGGGTAACTGTAATAGTTATTTACGTTTTATGTGGAAGCGAAGATGACGTCGAGTTCTTGTCGCCAGTGGATAAATTTGTGCATGGCATAAAACAGCTCAGAACGGAAAAAATGTTGCCAACGACAAAACACGCTCCTTGTTCTTTGTTATTTTAGGATGAATTGGTGAAACCGTGGCGGAAGTTATAACTACAGCAGAACAGCACTCTCATGCGTATTTTCTTTACTTGTCTTTCAAATGACATCTTGGGCTGTTTGCGCGGTTTTTCTTCAATATACGCCTGGCGCACATTTTAATAACTTCTGTTCTTATTCATTGGTTTAACAGTTTTTCAACCTTGAACCAACAGAGACAAAACAATGTGAAAACACAATAGCGTCTTGAAAAGATAAAGACAGTTGGTCTTGGAGAAAGAAATGCTTTAATTATACAGAAAACAAATGTCGAATATGAGTAAAGACTGAGATTGAAGAAGTCAATAAAATTTTTGATATTACCCTGGCTGTTTTTTTACAACATATCTATAGCATCATGAGAGAAGAAAAAATATATTTACAGATAAGTTCGTTTATAACTTACAGCTTATTTGCGGCAAAACAAAATTTGTGGTCATCTGTACGTCTTTGTGCGATTAATGTTGTGACGAACTCGTGATTTGTAGTTAATAACCGCAAAGTTAGAACTCGCGCTCTTTTTAAATCGTTTATAAAGCGACCACCTCCCACAGAATCTAAATTAAGTTTAAACTATTAATTTTCCTGGCAGGAAATAACTTCAAATAAAAACTGCAACATTAACACATCTGGCTATCTTTGGAGTTGTTCCTGTCTCCACACCTTTGTTAATGATCTCCATAAACAAGTTCAAAAAGTGAGTTTTGTAGTGTGTATTCTACCTCCTACTTGAGACAAGAAACATGTCGATCAGTTTCAAGAGTACTTTGTTAAACTATAATTATAAACAACGGGATAGAACGCAAGGTAACGTCAATGCCCATGAAAAATCTTGGATACAAAAGAAGCTAATTTTAACAAGCCCGTCTTTCTTTTATAAGTTGATAAGTACTCAATACAATATGAAAAGAAAATATCTCGCATATATTTGGCAGCGGGAATTATGGAAGGTCCATCAATTAACGGATCAGGTTGGTAAAATTAACTCGTGAACAATATCCATTGAATTGTGTTCGCTTAAAATAATGATTTTTATAATTAACATTCTCCCACGAACAGTTTGAGAAAAAGCTCTATATGGCTATACTAAATATTATCTATTCCGTTTTAATACTGAAATATATGTTTCGGCCTCGTTAACGTTAAATTCTTTCAATATTGCAGTTTTAGTATACGCCTTATTCATCTTTTCAAAAACAATTGAAATTGTCAAGAGCAGACTGATTGTTAAACTAATATTTTAATGAGCCAAGCTAATTATGCGATTTAATTTAAAATTTACAAAATGGTACATAAATGTTGACTGCATTCGATCGTAGGTATATAGCCATTATAGTGAAAACGAAGAACGTTATTAAGGTACCTGACATTAATTTGGGAATAGTATTAGTAGCCGAAAAAATATATTGGAGGTCCTCCGTTTTTTTAAATTCAAGTTAGCTAAAACAATAGGGTTAGTTAACCTTTAGGCCATTTGAAAACTTCTGAAGGGCTTCTGAGGTAACGCAACGCACACGTTAGTAGAGTGTTACTTAGCCACTCGGCAGGTGGTAGGTTGTCACGCTGTTAAAATAAATAAGCTTTTAAATAATAATAACACTGTTTTTGGGACCAACTCATTTAAAAATGCCTCAATTAACTTACTTCAAGCGTTTATAGTGTGGGAATTCCTTCAAGCCATACAGGGCTTTGTCGTCAGAAGTCGATCGTTTGGGTCCGTATATATTAGATCAAAACTGTAGACGGGTGGATGGATGGTCGGCTAGTTAGGTGTTGAAAGGCGCCACCACAAACGCTTTGTTGTGTAATTAAAGTGTTAACGCAAATTCAAAGCAAACAACGTTTGTTATGTCAATGTCTACCAAGTTCCAATAAGCTTTAGTTGAACAAGTTTCCGTAACGAAAATGGTAACGACAGTCTCACTGGCTTATTTCGAATATAAACTACGCCTACTGGCCGGGGTCGAGGAGCTTAAAAACAACGTTAACAAAAGGTTATTACCCACAACCCCTTTCGAAATACTGAAAACATTACATGACTTATTGTAATATTTAATCTTATTCGGCTTACGTAAACAACATTAATTTTGCTTTGATGTTGCTAATTTCTTTCGGAAAGGACTTGCGTCAAATGTATTTGATTAGAAAATAGATGAAAAATGCTCGAAAAGCTCGGATTCACGCGAAGGGACAAAACCAAAACAAACCATGACTACCGAGCGTCAGAGGGAGCTCGATTTGCAAATTCTTTTGTTCTGACATATTTCTTGTGACACTCTAAGGCTTTATCCCCTTTTATGAAAGAAAAGAAATGAATAGTTTTCATAGCTGAGCTGTAAAAGATGCATGAATAAGTCAAATGTCTTTAATCTGTGTCAATCCCTTACCTATCACAAATGTTCCATTTAGCTCGGGCAGTTTATAGTAAACGTCGGTGGATCTGAAGAACTTGCAGTTAGAGCATTTTTCACCCAGTGCAACGTAAAAATCACCGTTTTTGCAGCCACTGAGGTTGATCGTTTTTCCTCGTTCGTTTGGCAAGCGTGCCGTATTCAAAACCAGTTTGCCTTCAATTCGAAACTATTAAGCCAACAATAAAACTTCAAGCTTGTGTCTTACGAACTATAAGCGAGAGTATATGGTCACTGAATTAGACGAATTACATTCCTGCTCCATGTACTCATTGAAATTGGTTGGTTACAAGACCAAACTAATCACCGTTTCCATAGTAAAAGTCCATTCAGGAGGTACATAGAGAGATTATTTAACACAATATAATCATTTCACGCATGAATCGGCAGGAAAGGCAGGTATAATAACGAAAAGTGGGTCAGCTGATAACAACTAATAAAAGGACTTTGCATGAAAGATGAAAACATATTGATATTGGGTGAAATTGATCTGCTGGCTGCAAATGGCGTTTTTAAATTACTTGGCACGAGAGTTACCTAGCCTAAATTAGATTCTAAAATTTGGATGGATTTCAAAAATGTCAACAATACATTAGGCTGTTAACAGGCAGACAAATATGGCAACTTGGCCCTCTAGGTTGTTGTTGTTTTTGAATGGAACAAAAAAGATAGTCTACGCATAGCCATTTTATTTTTATGCGAGTAATAGCCGTTAGATTGGCCGAGCGGAGACTGGCGTCTGCAGGCAGGTGCATATATATACTCATGCATAATACGATCGCCTTGTGTTTTTCACTTTCTACCGACAACTATCACTTTACTGTCTTTAGTACAAAGAGTACAAAGTGAGATAATTAACCTACGAATTTGATTCTCCGTATAAATTGCTTGATATATGCTAATTATCTGTTTTCATTTTAACTGAAAACCTAGAGTGTTTGGAAATCTCAGTTGAAAATTTTCAATTGTAAAAAGCACGAGGAGCCATCGATCTTCTTTCTTGCGAAAAGTTTAACAAGTGTTATAACATAGAGGGCAAAATTACTTCGAGCTGATTGGATAACAGCGGGGGCATTTTTTCTTAATTCAGGGCAAAA